>OU570687.1:1388481-1534361 GCA_905147715.2 Xestia xanthographa | reverse complement strand
AATTGGATGGACCTTTAAGTAAAAGTGATTTATCTTATCCCATTGAATTTACAAGTTAAGATTTCATGGTTTTCCTTTCATTTAATTTATCATGTTTGTTAGAGGGATTTGATCCTTATGATTGACCCTATCGATTGGTGCCATAAAAGTACAGGATGTTATTTTTTTGGAATTTATCCGGTTCGATTCCCGAGTGTGGCACGCGAATTTTCAAAATCTTTGAATGCAGATTAATTTCTTTTTAAAAATAAAGGAATGTTTCCTTTGAGTAAAATTTGCTATCTGCAGTATTAAGAGTACTTTCCCTCCAGGTGGCATTACCAAATTCCACCCTGTATATAAGATACCTAAGTCGATTCATAATAGGTTTTTATGCTTGAAAATTAAATACATTTAGATAGGTCTAAATTATGATAGATATTTTTTAAGTAGGTATTATTGAGTATGTTAATGATGAATAAGTAAATAATAGTATAAACAATAAAAAAATAAACTTAAACAAGTAACTTGTATTTACCATACAAAGTGCACAAGATTAAATAAAGTTTTACACAAATATCTGCGAGTTTCTTTTGTTAATCATATAAACATAATCATCCCTAAGTTAAGTAGGTACTATATTATACAATTCACACTCTTTATCTTTCCAGTGACAGGTCGGAGGTACTGATTAGAGCGAGAAGCTGGGTTCTGTGAGGTTGGCAAACTGTTTTAAAATTTTGAAGAGTCCATTTAGCTTTCCTCAAACGTGATGATACCTACCTACTACCGTATCCGTGGTACCGACCTTCTTATCTTGTATGTAGTCATTTATTAATCTATTTAATGCAATGCTTGTAGCCAACTAAGTACCTAGGAGGTGCAGGCCCACCGTATATAAATGACACTGGCGCGAGACGGGCGACGACCGTCTCGCGACAGTATCCTTTATGGGCGGCATGGGCACCGGGCCGTAGGCCGACGAAGGAGGCCGGCGGAGGCCCGGCACTTTGGGGACAGAAGTCATAGAGTGTTATTTAATATGCGAGCGAAGCGAGCGCGCGTCATGGAGTCTTAGCAGGTTCTAAATTTGCTTATATCTCGAAAAGTCTTGCTAGCTGGCATGAGGAGCGTAGGCCGAAGGCCGGCGGAGCGACGACGACATTTGTGACAGAAAGTGGGTGTGTAATGTAAAATGCGAGCATAGCGAGCGCGCGTCATGGAGTCGTAGCAAGTTCTAAATTTGCTATTTCGAAAACGGTGCGTCCTATCGCAAAAATATTTGCCCCATATTAAGCCCTTTGCCGTCGACTACGTTTTTTATGCGAACACAGTTGCCCTGCATAGGTCGACCACCATGATTGGTCCGAATTAGTATTACAACTTTATGTCACAGAAGTCCGAATTTGGGACATAAGGAGCGTAGGCCGAAGGCCGGCGGAGCTCCGACGACATGGCTGACGGGAGATAGGGCGGCAGCTTTTTTTTTTAGACCGCCCGATCCGACCATCTGTTTAGTGTAATTTCTATTTTTACATGATGACAGTGTTTGATAAGTAAAATTTTTATCAAAATAAAAGTAGGTAACTACTGATGTTATTACATTTTTGATTGTTTATTAAAACTATTGAGGGGCGTTGTAATTTGTATACCTTCCCCTCCCCACCCCAACCTCCTCTAAAATTGAAAGAGCTGTAACTTCGTAACGGTTAGAGATAGCCATTAGGTGTTTGAACAAATATTATATTAGTCTTCGGTGACCCCCGTAGCATAGGGATAACGATACGAGGGTCACGATAGCTTTCCGGTTGGAGTTAGGTCCTGAGTGAAGCGAACCTGCGAGAACGAGTGGAGTAAAGCGAAACGTAGCGTCCGTAGTCCGTAGCGTAACGAAGGTTGTGGTTGAAGTGTTACTCGGGGCGACAACAAGCAAACTTTAGGGTACCTAATGTTTTCTTTAATGGGAAAAGGTCTGAGTTTTTAAATAAGGTTTTAAATTGTATTAGATTGTATTTTTTTTTACTTTAATTTCTTTATTTTATTGAATTAGTTTTTAGTTAAGCGAGGGGCGAACCCCGTAGCGTAGGGATAAGGTCACGATAGCTTTCCAGTGGTAGGTAGGTCCGTAGCGTAACGATGGTTGAGTGGGTGAAGCGTACCTCAAGGGGGCGACGACAAAAAGAGAGTCAGCAATAGGAAGGGGTCCGCAAAGGCCGTTGCCTGCCGGGGTTGCGGGACTGTTCGAAAGAGATACCGTGGCCCCGAAACACACAGAGCGATGAAGGAGCATGGATGGGTTTTAGTCAGTAAAAATCTGACACTCCCTCCTGCTCCGCCCAGAGCGGGAGGAGTCATTTGATGATATCCCATCAAAACAAAAAGGGGCGACGACACGCAAACTTTTGGGTAATGGTTTTTTAATGGGAAAAAGTCTTGACTTTTTAAATAAGGTTTTAGACTGTATTAATGTTTTTCAAAATCTTTAAAATAAATTCTCATTATTTCTTTTTTTTATTGAATTAGTTTTTAGAATGAGGGGTTCTTAAAGGTTTTCATATTGATTTAGAGGTTCCTTAGGGTTTTGGTACTGCTGTAAGGGTGCTCATAAAGGTTTAAAAAATATTCAAAAGTATTTTACAAAATTTTCTAAGAACTCTAATGGATTTTCCAATTCATTGCGGATTCTTAAGGATTCTCAAAATTTTATAAGGGTAAGGACTACTTCTCAAAAACACGAAACCGAACCGAATAGAATGATGTATATTTATGTTACGGGCAACGTGATTAACTGGGCATTATTAATAAGAACTGGCCATTATTAATAATGCCCGACGGCCCGCGGTCTATGTAATAAGTCAGTGTTTGAGATAGCATCATCGGTCTAAATTTTAAAGTTTAAAAGTTGTTTGCTTATTGGTCCGAATTAGTATTACAACTATATGTCCCAGAAGTCAGAATTTGGGACATGAGGAGCGTAGGCCGAAGGCCGGCGGAGCTCCGACGACATTGCTGACGGGAGATAGGGCGGCAGCTTTTTTTTTTAGACCACCCGATCCGACCATCTGTTTAGTGTAATTTCTATTTTTACATGATGACAGTGTTTGATACGTAATATTTTTTCAAAATAAAAGTAGGTAACTACTGATGTTATTACATTTTTAACTGTTTATTTTTTAACTACTATGTTCAATAGTTAATTTTTTGTTAACTTTTCATGAACATTTTGTAAGTTTAAAACCACTACAGTTCACCTATTTTATTACTTTGCCCATGATAACCCGGGCATTATTCATAACGGCCGGGAAAAGTGATGTGAGTGCTGTTTTAATCACATTGCCCAATTGAGTCGGGCATTATGAATACAGACTGGCCATTATTAATAGTGCCCGGACTTATCAAATTGAACGTGACATACAGCTTAATCAAGTGGAAACCTTTCATGTCCCTTTGGGCTTTATTTGGCATTTCACTAGACTTTGAAAAGTGAAAGACTCTTTTATGGTTATGTTTGATATTTTTACTACATTTTTTAAGTGAAACATATTAAAGGACAAGCACGCGAGGTGCTTGCACCTCGCGCAACACGCAAATACTAGTTATATTATATAAAACTACAAGACCACTCACTGACTCACTGATTGACATGTCGTTTCTCGGAATGGGTGAGAGATGGGTTAGGGAAATGTTTAGGGAAAATGTAGAGTACTATAAAGTAAGTAGAGGAAAATTATAAAGGAGATTCAAATCTAAGATGGCGGCCGAGTCCATTTCCGGTTTCGGTGGGGAAAAGATTTGGACGAGTTTCGACTCATAGGTCTTATCCAAAATCTAAAACAATTTAAAAAAAACGTAAAAAAAAAAAAAAAAACAAGATGGCGGCTGCGCTGGGACGTTTTGAAATCTTCAACTTTTTGCACTAAACTTTGACGAATTGTTTTGTTCTACCGATTTCAAAAGTTGGCAACACCAATAACACTTGTCGATGGCTTATATCCTTGAAATTTCATAAAAATTGTGACTTTTCAGAAAAACAAAATGGCGAATAGTATGGCGGCCATCTTGTAAAAAGTTGGAATTTTCGATTTTTTTCAAATCCATTTTTTGGGTAGTTGGCAACATCTGACGGGTTTAAGTTGTACCGAGCGGTTGTCTGGTTTATAGAGGAATGTTGCCTGTTGTGAAAAATTTCCCCATTTTTAGGGTATTTTGCCAGGTTTTCCCCAAAAACATGAAAAGTAGAAATAACGACATTTTGAACAAAGACTTTGACTATGTGGCACCATTGGGGTCTTCCAAATGACATTTGACCATTTTGGTTCGTTTTAGTTGGCAACCCCATAAAATATTGAATATTTTAATTTTTGGGACTTTTTGGCTTTGGCGAGTTCTTTTGTTCTACCAAACTCAAAAGTTGGCAACACCAAGTACACCGGTTGGTAGCCTATATCCTTGAAATTTCAGGAAAATTATGACTTTTTAGAAAAACAAGATGGCGGACAGTGTGGCGGCCATCTTGTGAAAAGTTGGAATTATGACTTTTTTCAAATCCATTTTTCGTGTAGTTGGTAAGATCTGACTGATTCGAAATGTACAGAGCGGTAGTGTGTCTTTTTGAGTCATGTTGCCTGATGCAAAATTTTTTCCCATTTTTAGGGTATTTTTCTAGATTTTGCCCAAAAACATGAAAAGTAGAAATAACGATATTTTGAATAGAGACTTTGACTACAGGGTAACATTGGGATGCTCCGAATGACATTTGACCATTTTCATCACTTTGAGCTGGCAACCCCGAGAGCCATTGGGGTTTGAATTTTCGGGTCAGACCCGACTTTGGCGAGTTCTTTTGTTCTATCAAACTCAAAAATTGGCAACACCTTGTACACCGGTTTGTAGCCTATATTCTTAAAATTTCAGGAAAATTATGTTTTTTCAAAAAAACAAGATGGCGGACCGTGTGGAGGCCATCTTTTAAAAATGACGAAGAATCCCAATTTTCGACACGATAAATGGGAGAGCTGGCATCCCCCGACTGCATTGTTTTGTATGAACCGGTTGTGTGTATTGCTAAGGAGTGTTGCCTGGTGCAAATATTCTCCCCACTTTTGGGGTAATTTTTCCAGATCTTCCCCAAAAACATGAAAAGTAGAAATAACAACATTTTGAATAAAAACTTTGACAATCTGGCAACACAATAGTCCCTGAAATGACATTTGACCATTTTCATCACTTTCAGATGGCAACACCGAGAGCCATTGAGGTTTGAATTTTCGGGTAAGACCCGACTTTGGTGAGTTCTTTGGTTCTATCAAAATCAAAAGTTTGCAAGACCACGTACACCGGTCGGTAGCCTATATTCTTGAAATTTCAGGAAAATTATGACTTTTCAGAAAAACAAGATGGCGAACAGTGTGGCGGCCATCTTGTAAAATTGACAAAAAATCCCAATTTTCGACACGAGTAATGGGACAGCTGGCATCCCCCCACTGGATTGTGTTGTATGAACTGGTTGTGTGTATTGCCGAGGAGTGGTGCCTGGTGCAAAAATTCTCCCTACTTTTGGGGTAATTTTCCCCGAAAACATGAAAACTAGAAATAACGACATTTTAAATAGAAATTTTGCATAATCACCAAGAATGGGGTGCCTGAAATGACTTTTCACCATTTTTATCACTCTCAGCTGGCAACCCCGAGAGCCATTGGCGCTTGAATCTTCGGGTCGGACCCGACTTTGGCGAGTTTTTTTGTTCTACCAAAGTCAACGTACAGCCATCGTGTTTTTACTGACAGGTAGCATATATCCTGGTTACTTTAGAAAAATTGTGACATTTCAGAAATTCAATATGGCGGCCGTGCCACTTCCGGTTTCCTAAAACCTTGTCCGATTTGGGTCGTTCAAGCGGTTCATCCCACTGAGGGGTATTAGTTTGTAACGGTATTTGGGATTAGTAAACAAGTAACTTCCACGTATGGGGTAAAAGTGCCAAACCCCACCTTTTTGCCCCCCTTCTCCCCCCCTCCCTATCTCGTAACTCGGAAACTAAGAGCCCCATGTTCTGTTTTTTTACGGATTCGTATAGAGGAGGCTTGGAAAAGTAAAAACCATTTTTCAAAGTTGTCCCCCTTGACCCCCTTCTTTACCCCTGTAGGCGTATCTCGAAAAATAAGGGACCATGAATTTTTTTTTTCAGATTCATAAAAAGAGGCCCAGAGTTAGTCAAAATAATTTTTCAATACTGCCCCCTCTCCCCCCCTTGAGCCCCTCTCTTCACCCCTTTTTATACAACTGAAAAAGCTTTTGATTTTTACCTAAAACTATTGAGGGGCGTTGAAATTTGTATACCTTCCCCTCCCCACCCCAACCTCCCCTAAAATTGAAAGGGCTGTAACTTCATAACGGTTAGAGATAGCAATTAGGTGTTTGAACAAATTATATAGTAGGTGTCGAAACTTGTCCGGTCTCCGATGGTGGTACGGCAACGATAGCTTTCCGATGGTAGGTAGGTCCTGAATGGAGCAAACCTGCGAGACCGAGTGAAGCGAAGGGAGAGGTTGCGAGCGAAGCGAGCCGGCGACCTCCATTGCGTAACCAGGGTTGAGTAGGTGAAGCGTAACTCAGAGGTGACTATGTACATTCGGAAAAAATATTTTCTCAAAAAAAGAAAGGGCTGTAACTTCATAACGCTTAGAGATAGCCATTATTTTTTATTTTTACTATTTGTAAGTACTGTTAATTTAACCATTTTTATTTGTGTTTTGTCCTGTGCGGGCTAATAAATGCTTTTTCTTTCTTTCTTTCTTTCTTTCCGTTAGGTGTTTGAACAAATATTATAGTAAGTTTCAAAATCTGTCCGGTGGTGGTAGGGATAAGGTCAAGATAGCTTATAGGTCTGAGTTTTTATTGAAGGTTTTAGATTGTTTTTGCGGATCTTAAGGGTTCTTATACTGCTTCATACTGATTTAGGGGTTCCTAAAGACTTGGATGAATTTCGACTCATAGGTCCCATACAAACTTTTTGTACTAAACTTTGACGAATTATTTTGTTCTACCGATTTAAAACGTTAGCAACACCACTTACACCAGTCGTTGGCCTATAACCTTGAAACTTCAGGAAAATTGTGACTTTTCAGAAAAACAAAATGGCGAACAGTGTGGCGGCCATCTTGTAAAAACCACGAAAACTCCCAATTTCCGACACGATAAATGGGCCAGCTGGCATCCCCCGACTGGATTATGTTGTATGAACTGGTTGTGTGTTTTGTTGAGGAGTGTTGTCTGGTGCAAAATTTCTCTTCACTTTTGGGGTAATTTTCCCAGATTTTCCTCGAAAACGTGAAAAGTAGAAATGACGACATTTTAAATAGAAATTTTGGGTAAACACCAAGAATCGGGTGCCCAAAATGACTCATGACCATTTTCATCACTCCCAGCTGGCAACCTCGAGAGCCATTGTGGCTTGAATTTTCGGGTCAGTCCCAACTTTGGCGAGATCTTTTGTTCTACCAAACACAAAAGTTGGCAACACCAAGTACAACAGTCGGTAGCCTATATCCTTGAAATTTCAGGAAAATTCTGACATTTCAGAAAAACAAGATGGCGGACAGTGTGGCGGCCATCTTGTAGAAATGACGAAAAATCCCAATTTTTTACACAATAAATCAGACAGCTGGCATCCCCCGACTGGATTGTGTTGTATAAACCGGTTGTTTATTTCGTTGGAGTGTTGCCTGGTGCAAAATTTTTCCCCATTTTTAGGGTATTTTCTCAGATTCTCTCCAAAAATATGAAAAGTAGAAATAATGATATTTTAAATGGAGACTGACCAGCCGGCAACATTAGGGTCCCCCAAATGTTATTTGACCATTTTCATCACTTTCAACTGGCAACCCCGATAGCCATTGGGGCTTGAATTTTCAGGGTCAGACCCGACTTTGACGAATTCTTTCGTTTTACCAAAGTCAGCGGACAGCCACCATGATTTTACAGGCAGGTAGCTTGTATCCTGGTTACTTTATAAAAATTGTGACATTTTAAAAATTCAAGATGGCGGCCGTGCCATTTCCTGTTTTCGAAATCTTGTTCAAATACCACTCACTGACATTATTGTTCTCCCGGACGGTGGAGAGGGAGAGGGGTATATTTTGACAGATTCATAATCAAGTTACTCTCACGAGTAGGGAAAATGTGCCAAACCACTTTTTGCCCCCCTTCCCGACCCTCCCTATCGTATCTCGGAAACTAAGAGACCCGTGTTTTGTTTTTTTTCTGATTCGTATAGAGAAGGCTCGGGGAAATATAAAATATTTTTCAATGTTACCCCCCTTGCCCCCCTTCTCCCCCCCTTTAGGCGGATCTTGGAAGTTCAGAGAATTGGAACTTTTTTTTTTAGATTCATATAAAGGAGCAATGCGTTAGTCAGAATCATTTTTCACAACACCCTACTCTCCCCCCCTTCACCCCTCCCACCCATCGTATCTCGGAAACTAGGACATGTAGCGGTTTTGTTTTTATTCTTACCTAAAACTATTGAAGGGCGTTGAAATTTTTACACTCTCCCCTCTCGTCCCCGAACTCCCCTAAAATTTGAAGGGCTGTAATTTCATAACGGTTAGAGATAGCCATAAGGTGCTTGAACAAATATTATAGAAGGCGTTGAATCCTGTCCGGTTGTGGTACCGGTAAAGCGAAGGGCGAGCGAAGCGAGCCGCCAAGCGTAGGGATAAAATCACGATAGCTTTCCGGTGGTAGGTAGGTCCTGAGTGGAGCGAAGGGGGAGGTGGCGAGCGAAGCGAGCCAGCGACCACCGTAGCGTAACGAAGGTTGAGTGGGTGAAGCGTGACTCGGGGGCGACGACAAGCAAACTTTATCGTAGTGTTTTTTTAATGGAAAAAGGTCTGAGTTTTTTTAAATTAGGTTTTGGATTGTTTTATGAGATCTTTAGGGTTTTTATACTGCTTCATACTGATTTAGGGGTTCTTAAGGGTTTTTGGACTGCTATGGATTCTCTTGCTATGGATAATGGATTATCAACATTTTAGTAGGGTATCTACTTCTCAAATGGGGGACCAACAAAATGTTGATATGGATATCGTTTACGAGTGATTTGGAGGTGCTGATTTAGAATGATTAAGAGCTTAAGTGGAAACCTTTCGGCCCGCCTTTGGGCTTTATTTGGCATTTCACTAGACTTTGAAAAGTAAAAGACTCTTTTAGGGTTATGTTTGTCATTTTTACGACATTTAAGGGTTTAAAAGTGAAACATCTACCAGGACAAGCACGCGAAGTGCTTGCACCACGCGCAACACGCAAATATTATTTATACTATATAAAGCTCGATTACCACTGACTGACTGACATAATTGTTCTCCCAGATGGTGGATGGGGAGGTGGGTATATTTTGACAGATTCGTAAACAAGTAATTCTCACAACTATGAAATAAGTGCCAAGCCTCCCCTTTTGGCCCCCCTTCCTGCCCCTCCCTATCGTATCTCGGAAACTAAGAGACCCATATAATTTTAAACCAGTTTTCAAAGTTGCCCCCTTTTCCCCTCTTCTCACCCCTTTAGGTGGATCTCGGAAGTTAAGAGACTTGGAACTTTTTTTTTCAGATTTGTTTAAAGGGGCAATGCGTTACGGTCTATCGTCAACGCGAGCATGGTCGAAAAGCTTGTTGTTTCATCCAGAGCCACAGCGGTGGTATTCTTTTAACTCCCCTGTTTTGCACCGACCCCGCACTACACATCTCCCGCGCACCTCATATCGCTTGTAGGTGTAGAAATTACTTTTATGAATTATACCTTTATGAACTTGGAGGGTTGTATTGATGATTTTGATGATTATAAAGGTAAACGCAGACTTGGCCACACGCCGCACGCTTCGCACCAGAGAACATGAATACTCTCTCTCTCTCGCCCTGCAGCGTCGGCGTTGATGACGTCATCAGCTGTGGCTGGGGAGTTCAGCCGCTTCAGGGACTGTGGCGACTGCGACGCGGGTGGGTTTGCAAGGTTACATTGAACTTCATGCGAAGAATTCGAATGCGGTGACTGCGGCGCGTGCGGTGTGTCTAGGTCTGCGTTCACCATAATTCTGTAACTACATATTGTATAACAGCCGCGAATAATAATTTAATCAACATGCAACCTAGCACTGGCCTGAAAATTGCAAAAAAATAAGAAAATTTGAATTCCGCAGGCTGGTTGGAGCATTCATCTTAGAGGCTGCTTTACGCCAGGGCAACACTGTGCGACATTGCAGCATGCCACAGGGGCCATGCTACAATAATTTTATAATGTTGCATATCGTGCCAAGAATCGTGCGGCATGGTAACATCTTACGTCATGCTGCTAAACTTACTTCATCAGCCATATTCTACGTTGTCTTGTCCCCTCGATCAATCAAGTTGATAGACCAAAACACTCCAATAAAATTTACAGCATGTAAAACTTGCTTTTTAGCAGGGGTGTAGATTGTCTCAAATGAATACGGGTGATAAATTAAAGAGGTATTTTGTCTCAAAGCCAACCTTTTATTTTAATAATTCACAAGAACTTAAAACACTAAGATTACTCTCTCCTAGCCTTATTCTATCATGCTGAAGCTATGCGGACACAGGGATGTCACTTGACCTTACATTTCTAAATGAATAACTTCACTGGAGAACCACGTATTCAGTTGAACCTTTATGCAAAAGAACTCTAAAACTCTCAAGGTCGCTTTGTGTTGATTCGCGATTGTGATCAAACAATCCCAAATTGTAGAAAAAGTTATACAGAAATTAAACTATTTTTCGTGGAGAACGTTCGGCCAGACTCCGAAATCCAGAACGGTGGCGGCTCAGCGTGAGGTACCATGGGTTACGACGGGCTGAGCGTCCACCGATCGAATGTGGTAACTGACCTGAACCAAATCCTTCGGTGCTGATGAGGTTACCTGGTCGTCGCCATATAAACCCTAGCAGGCAGGTCACTTTGGTTATCCACCAGCACGGCTAACCTTTCCAAATGAGAACTATTCCAACGACCACCGCAACATTTAAACCCGAAGTAAATTATCTTCACTCAATCAGAAAATGAAGGTAGCAAATATGCAATATAGCTTGAAATAATCAAAACCATAAAATTCCCATCTGAAACAAAACCACATTGATGTGAGTATAAAATGTATGTTTCAGATTTCAAACTGAAAGTTTAGAAAATCGTTGCACTTACTGCAGATGCCCTTCCTTCCTTTTATTTTTGGAATATGATAAACTTATGGCATCACACAACCACTCCCGACCCTAAAATAAAACATTGACATGACGATGAGACTATGAAAAAGTTGGTATGTGGAAATATTCCAGCATACATCGACTAACTGTACTCAATATCGAAAACAAACAAATTCCCCCAATTGTAATTGCGTCGGTTCCCAGCGTAGCCCAAAATGACCCTAAACTCGCCACGTTAAAACCGGTTGTTGTTATAGAAAAAATGCCGCTTAATTCGACATTGAAAAGAAAAATAATCGAAAGCGACCCAAAATTAAACGCGAAAAGGCCGGTGGTTGTCATAGAGAAAATTGCTGCAAATACACGGTTACAAAAAAAAACGGTTGGACGACCTAAAAAACAAATCGGGGCAAATGATAATTCACATCAAAAAGCGGTCGAAAAATACAATAAAACACATCCGGAAGTGAACAGACGAGCTGTAGAGCGTTATACGGCTCTACATCCGGAAGTGAACAGACAAGCCGTTGAGCGTTATACGGCTTTACATCCGGAAGTGCACAGACAAGCCGTTGAGCGTTATACGGCTCTAAATCCGGAAGTACACAGACAAGCCGTTGATCGTTATAGTGTTCTTCATCCAGAAATAAACCAACAATCGGTCGCCAGATACGCACAAACTAACCCCGATGTCAATAAACTTGCCACTGAACGTCATCGAGCTGTTCGAAATATCGAGCCATCTTTGCGAAATTCAGAAAATTTAATTGCGGTTAAAAGTGGCGACGAATTAAATTCGGTACGTTTGTATGGTTTGCGTAAACCGTCGTTAAAAGCCGATGACGTTTTTAAATGTTTGCATTGTGGCACGCGTCTGTTTTTCGAAGAAAAATCGCGAATCCAGTGGTGTTGTGGCAGCGGGTCTTATAACGTTCAAAACTTTCCCCCGTTGACAGAAAGTTTTTATAACAGTGACTCTTTCAACAAGTGTCCTCGCGCGTATAATAACTTGTTTGCCTTCAGCGCGTTAGGAGTCTCTCACGGTTTCCAACATCCCAATACCGGATTGGCGTTTATCAAAATTCAAGGTAGAATATACCACCGCGTTTTTGATTTGGGCTACACGGACTCAACTAATCCTATCGGTCTTTATATAGAGGACAACGAAGAACGCCAAAGACTCGCGGCAGGTCTGCGGTTAGATCGTCAAATCGTCACGGAAATAAATCATTTCTTGCACGAAGTCAATCTCTTGATAGACTGTTTCAAACAGTTGCATAGAGAAACATCTCAAGAAGCGCATTTAAGGTTCGAACGTACAACGCGTCAAACTCACGGTAATATTCTCGGTGATATGCCATTAGGAAACGAGATTGCCGCAATTATTAGCACGGAAAGGGAACGGTTTCTCCCACGGTGTATTGCCATTTGGAAAACGGGCGCGAATAAACCCCACACGGTCGACGTCTTTCATCCGTTGTATGAAACGTTTCAATACCCGCTATTGTACCCGCATGCCACCGCGGGGTGGTACATAAACAAACTTGACAACAAGAACGTGAAATTGACTCAAAACAAATACGTTCGCTGTTTGCTGTTGTCAGAGCCGCGCTTTCATGATTTCGGTAAACTGTCAGAGGAATGGTTAGTGGATATGTATTGTCGTATCGAGGAAGAAAGATTACGCTACGTCAGTAACATGCAGAACCAATCTTCGATGAGATTGGCACCTCTGCATGAACTGCAAGACAATGTCGAAATATCGGCGCGCCAAATAAGCACAGACGAAACTATACAAGGAGAAGGTGGCGTCGTTCCAGGTCGAATTTACTTACCAAACACGTTTACGGGGGGGCCACGTTACATGAAAACGAAATACATGGATGCGATTGCGTTAGTTAACAGACTAGGTACACCATCATTTTTCCTAACGATCACTTGTTGTGTGAGACTGCACAAACAGACTCACGATGTCCGCAATTACGCGGTGCCTAATCAAATAATATTTGTTCAACTGTCCGTCCAGGCGTAAGAATTCCGAATGTTCACAGATCCACCTAAAGTTTGAGCAACGTGATTCAAGAGACGCACAAGAAGCGCCGCCCCTGACAACTCTAGCTTAGGGATGGTCAATGCCGTCCGGAGGGGGGCCACCTTGCTCTTGGCCATGATCAGTGACAACTTCACCTGGCCTGTCGCGCTGACGGTGCGCAGATAAACAACAGCTGCATAACCGTGCGAAGATGCGTCACAAAACCCATGAAGGGTAGCAGTATAGTTCCCAGGGGGGAGGATAGCGCGTGGTAACGCGACCTCGTTGACCGCAGGAAGTGCGGATACAAATTGGAGCCAATCTTCCAAAAGGGTTTCCTGAAGTGGCTCATCCCAACCAAGTTCCGCGGTCCAAAGGCGCTGGAGAAAAAATTTCGCCCAAAACAATACCGGGCATATCCAACCATTCGGGTCAAAGGTTCTCGCGACAGTAGACAATACCAGTCGTTTAGTCCAACTGTGTGGTGACTCCAAATCGACATCATACGTAAAGGTGTCTTGGACTGGTCGGTACTGAACGCCGAGAACGGCCAACATAGCAGGGTTGTCAGCATTTTCAAACAAATGAGGATCCTGCTTATGATCCTCTTCCACATCTTCCAACAGTGCTGGCGAGTTGGACACCCACTTACGCAACTCATAGCCAGCGGAATCCAAAATTTGAACCAACTCGTCACGCAACAGGATAGCTTCCTCAACCGTGGAAGCCCCAGTGCAGACGTCATCAACATACAAGTCCGTTTTCAAGATGGCGGACGCCCGAGGGAACTTCAAGCGTTCTCGGTCCGCGAGCTCCCAAAGCGAACGAATAGCAACAAAAGGGCTCGATCGAAGGCCGTACGTATTCATGTTGAGCTCATAAACAACCATGAGGTCCCGGGGATTCTTTCGCCACAGGATCAACTGATAACGTCTGTCATCCCGGTGAATAACCGTTTGCCGGAACATCATTTTGATGTCAGCCACAAAGACTACTTGATGACGACGAAAAGACGTGATGACATCACAAAGGTCCCTCAACAATTTGGGGCCGGAGTGCAAGCAATCATTCAAAGAGACACCAGAGGAAGTCCGCGCAGACCCATCAAATACTGTGCGCAGCTTACCGGTGGATGCCTTGAGGACCGCGTGATGCGGCAGAAAGTAATGCTCAACTGAGCGCCAATCCAAATCCCTGGCCATACGGCGCTCCATCGCCAACAATCTCTTCTCGGCCATAGGTCTGGACTCGCCGAGAGGTGGTCGAACTGCAACAAAAGGCAACCGTGTTACGAGCCGACCGGAACGGAGTCGACCTGTGTTGTTCTGATAGAACAACTCGCACTCCTCATGTTCCGGGTTCAAGCGGGCCACTTGCGGTGGCTCCTCAACCTCCCAAAACTTCTGAACAGCGTCAGAGAGAGCGGAGCCACACGCCAACGCAAAATCAGGCTCAGGTGGAGGGGCAGCCTTCAACACTGGGCCCATCACCGCAAAGCCAAAGATGGTCGAGACAGCCACCAAACCGTTCGGCTGCAAGACCCTCATATTACCCAACAATATTCTCCCTAGTACATCGGAACCCAATATCAAATGAGTTGTATTAGGGGAATCAAACCGGCGGTCAGCCAAATCCAGGCCTGACGTCAACCGGACAATATCAGGCGACAGCTGACGTTGGGGATGACAGCCCAAAATACTCGTCAGAACAATAGCCGAAGGAAAAAACTTAGGGTCCAAACAACTCACAGGAGTGAGCCCAAATAAGGTTTGTCCCTCAACAGTCGGGATAGGTGTTTCGCCTATTCCATTAATCGTGCCTGAAAAGGCACGGACATCCAGGCTCACCCGACCCGCTAACCAAGACGACAAAAGGCAACCCTGGGCTCCCGTGTCCAAAATGGCACGGACCACAACAGAGTCCCCCGTGGGTCCCCAGACCCTGACCGATGCCGTTGGCAACAAAACCGTGTCGATCTGGGGAGGTACGTTAGCGGGACAGGTGCCAATTTCCTAGCAATGCCTGGGCGGCAACCGATCGCCGCATCCAGGCTGGGGTCTATCCCGGTGAGGATAGTAATCAAACTCCTCGTCCGCGCGATGTCCCGAGCCGCGCGCCATCGCTGGAGGGGCATATCCCACTTGACACCTGAGTGGCGGGGGGCGCGTCGCCAAACGGGGACGTTCCGCCAACGGAGGGGAGGGAAGGCGGTGCTGGTCTGGCCAATGTCGCCTACCAGCAGCTGCATAGTCGCCTTCACGAGGGGAGGTCAATCGGCGGTCGCGCGGCTCCCGATCAACTGGCGTGGGGGGTGGAGTACGGCGGTCAAAGTTGCGGGCCCCTCCTCGATTCTGAACCGGCGAGCGAGGAGCCCGGTGCTCATCTCCATTATACCCCCCCCTGCGCGAACCCCCATCAGAGGCTGGTCTGTCAGAACGCGAAACGCGAACTTCCATATGTGAGCCCCTACAAATTGAACAAGGGCGGGGGTTGGGGCAATCCCGATGAAAATGATTCCCCAAACAAGAAAAGCACAGACGGCGTGCATTGGCAACTCGGCGGCGGGCACTCACGTGCAACTCCAAGAAGGCCGCGCAAGTTGGTACGCCATGTCCCGTGGCCTTACAATAGCCGCAAGCAAGATTACTCTGGGTGCCACCAAAACGGGGAGCAGGGCGGCTATCCCCAGGCCCGACAGTCCTAGTCCGTCCCTGGGCCCTCGGCCGAGAGGGCGGTTGGCTTGACCCCGTGGCACCACGAGCGTTGTCGAGGAAACGACACTCATCCTCCAAAAATTTGACGAGGTCTTCAAAGGGGGGAAGATGGGTGGCACTATCCCCACCATACTTCTGCTCAAAACGGGACCTCAAGTCTGACGGAAGCCGCTGCAACACTAGGTGCACCAAAAGATAGGACCAATAGTCCACCGGCAACTCCAATCGTTTCAAGGCGTTGGTTGCTGCAAGCAATGGATTCAATAGGTCAGCACGCAACGCTGACATTCTGGTGATGGCCGGCAACCCCAAGATCTGGTCAATATGGACATCAGCCAGGCAACGTTTGTTCTGGTATCGTCGGGATAGAAGTTCCAGAGCGGTGGGATAGGCCGAGTCGGTCACCGGCAAGTGCTGCACCAAGGCTCGAGCCTCACCTCCTAGGGCTGACAACAAATAAGCCAACTTCTGGGCCGGTCGGAGGTCAGAGCGCGAATCAACCAAACTGTCAAACAGGTTCCTGAAGCGTAACCAGTGGTCCAAGTGACCGTCAAAATGTGGCAGCTCCAGGGTAGGCAGTCTACCCAAAAGTCCAGGGCCTGCAACAACAGAGGTCTCTGTTTTGACCTGGGCAGGGTCCCGACTCTTCAAAATTTCCCTGGCGCGCATACTTATTATGTCACTCAGGTTCAACATCTGGTCATAATCCGCAACAACCTTATCACGGGCTGCTTGACCCAATGCTTCCAGGTCCAAGTCCAAAATCAATTCATTGAAGCGAGCAAACAAAGTGTCAACCGCACTCAATCTCGCATTCAACTGCTCATACCGGGCAAGCGTGGCCTCTTCCAGGTCTAGACGCTCAGCGGTTGCAGCAGCAGAGGCAAACCATCTTAGCTGTGAGGTCAATCCACCAATGGCTTGGTTTACAGCTTTCAATGAAGCCATTGGGACAAATATCAAATAAACAAATTAAATTCAATTAAATAATCAACAGGAACAATTTTCCCGGACCCAACTACAATTTAAACCAAATAATAAAACTTAGTTTGAATTATTACAAGTTCAAATCCGACCCTGTACAAGCAATACCTTGTTTATACAATAACAAATTAAAGTACAAGCCACAAGGGACACTACATATCATAATATATTATGTCAAACAATCTATGTTTAATTTGAGTCAGGCTGACAGGCAACAAATCAGACTTCTCAATACTTTTACTCGACAATAAGTGGTGAATTTAACAATTAAACCACGCTCTGCTACCAGTTGTGTGAGACTGCACAAACAGACTCACGATGTCCGCGATTACGCGGAGCCTAATCAAATAATATTTGTTCATTTGATTGACAAGGGAAAACAACTATTAGATACACTTACCATCACGTTGGTACTGGTGATGTGACGTAGTCCCTGGTCACGTCGTATCTGGGTGGGGTGTAAGTGTAACTGTGGTTTGTGTGGTGTATGTAAAGTCATGTAGATTCGACGATAACCAAAGGGCGCCCCACAGCGCGTACCGTCGACTCCTTGGTCGAACCTTCTGATCACACACGTGGCACTTTTCATCAATGTCCAACTGAATTTTATCCCGGTTTGCTAACCCAATCGGGGGTTTACAATAGTCCAGCACTAAATTTAGGAAATTACCGGCGTTCAAAAATAACACAAAGGCCGGCTACATAACCAACAAATCACTCGCGGTCACGACCCAAAATGGCGAGATTTCTCAATTTTCACTCAATTATCAACAAAATATCAAACACCGATCAAGATTGTATCGGATTAACATTAACTCAAAGTTTCAATCAATAATTACACGACAGCCGCGTGCATCAAAAATACAAGACCACGGAAGCCAGTTTCTTGCCAACCAAGCTTGCACTGACAAGCAAACGTCATCGCACTGACAACTGAAACGTCATCTGTCAAACGTCAAAAAGGTGCGTTCAGAAACTTGGTGGATGAAACGCTTGTAATCCAAAATGGAACGAAATTCAACAATCCTTGTTACCGAGGCAAAAGCCACATGCGAGTCTATGCGCACGAGTATTTAGCTTAAAATTAGCACAACTGCTGAAAGACCTGCGATCGGGCGCATGGTTCGGTAAGCACATGTATATAATTTATGTGATAGAATTTCAAAAACGAGGTTTACCTCACGCTCATATAATTATGTTTCCGCGTGGAAGGTGGAGGACCCGTACAGAATTCAGACATAGACAAATTTGTCAGGGCCGATATTCCGAACGCAACCGAAGCCGAAGGCAAGTTGCGCCAAATGGTCATCAATCATATGATACACGGTCCCTGTGGGCCGCCTCACAGGACCGACCTTCCATGTTGGGATAGTACGAAGGAGAAATGCTCCAAGTACTTTCCAAAACGCGAAACCGAAGTAACGCACCATGACGACAAGGGGTTCATCCACCTCCGTAGGAGTAGTAACAACGGGGCAATAATTAAATTCAGAAACCGCAAAGTTACTGTCAACGATCTGTGGGTAGTTCCTTACAACGCCGCCATCCTCTTGAAGTACGATTGTCATGCGAATTTAGAAGCTTCCTCGGCTCGAAAAATCGTCAAGTACTTATTCAAATATATGACCAAAGGTAAAGATGAGGCGCGTGTCACGATAGTTGCCGAGGAAGATAGGAACAACAAAGTAGAGCAGTACGTTACGAAACGATACATAGGTGCTTGCGATGCCGCGTGGCGAGTTTTTGAGTACGATTTGACGATGCGCGAACCCGCTGTCCAACAACTGCCAGTCCACCTCGAAAACTACCAAGGCGTATTTTTTAGGCAAGATTCGGTAGCTGACGCCGCTCAGAGCAGTAGTTCAGCTCTGCTAGATTATTTTAACCGGCCGGCCGGAGACGAATTCGAAAACCTGACGTACTTAGACTTTTAAGAAAAATTCATTGTACATTCAAAACGCCCAACTACAAAAAATGTGGAAGTCCACCAATTGCAAAACAAATTCGTCACAAAAAGGCAGCGGGGCGTGAATGTAGCGCGTCTTTTTTGGGTAGCGCCAAATAGGGGTGAACAATTTTATTTACGAATGCTATTGGCTTTATATCCGTGCCGCGGCTATAGTGATCTTTTGAAAATCGGAGGGTTGGATTGTCGAACGTTTCAGGAAGTCGCTCGAAATGTAGGCATCGCGAATGACGAAATTGAATACGAGAGAGCTCTCGAGGAAACTGCGAATTTTCTAACGGGACCGCGACTCCGTCGATTTTTCGTCCTCTTGGCCGTAAACGGCGCTCCGGTCGGTTTATTGTGGGATAAATTCAAAAACCAAATAAGCGAAGATTACCTCGAACGTATGTCAAATGATACCGACAGGGCCTATAAAATGAGTCTCATCCAAATCGACAGACTTTTGCGTAAACACGGGACCAGTCTTGTAGAGCAGGGGCTGCCCAATATCCGCGACGATACCACCGAGTTGGGTCGAGAGCAGATCGAATTCAGTGCGGGCAGGTTAAATGCGTACGTCGAAACATGGCAGCCTCGCTTATCTACCGATCAGCGCGCAGTGTTCGAGTTTGTCGACAAACTTGTAGAAGACCCGGTCTTTAAACGTGCAAACAACAGTTCCATTTTCATAGATGGCCCTGCCGGTACGGGAAAAACGCTTTTACTCAACGTGGTCGCAGCACATGTCCGTGGCTCGCGTAATAATGTAGTTTTGTGTACGGCAACATCGGGCATCGCGGCTCAGAATTACGAAGGCGGTACTACGGCTCACAGCATGTTCAAATTTCCCTTAGATCTTGTGGACGATCACGGTTATTGGAACATAACGAACGGTTCCCAACGCGCAGAGTTGATACGCCACGCTTCAGTTATTATTTATGACGAAGCCCCGATGGCTCATAAATATCTGATTCACTTGCTCGACCGTTCGTTACGCGATTTGATGCAAACTAATGAACTTTTCGGCGGTAAAATAGTCATTTTTGCAGGAGATTTCCGTCAAATTCCACCGGTGGTACCGAGCGCGCGAAGTAATGCCGACGTAGTCAATTGCTCTGTGAAAACGTCTTGGATTTGGCAACAGATTAAAATATTTAAATTATCAACCGCGCAAAGATCTAGGGAAGACGAAGAATTCTCGGAACAGCTATTGAATATCGGCTCTAATTCAATAGTCTCAGTTCCAGTCCAAACCGGTAGAGTCACACAAAACCTAATTGACGTGTCGCCCATTGATTTTGTCACAGATCTCGATGATTTAATAGACTTTGTTTTTTCAGACGTTTTAGAGGAACCAGACGTTTTCTGCCACAGAGCAATTTTGTGCAACTATAATATGAACGTTAAGGAAATAAATGCAAACATTTTAGATCGCGTACCCGGTGAATTAATACATTTCTATTCGGTAGATCAAACGGCAACCGATGACGCGGACGAATTATTCTTAGGATCGGACACACTCAATAGAATGCAACCGAAAGGCGTTCCCGAGCATGATTTACAACTAAAGGTAGGATGCGTTTGCATGATAATGCGAAACCTTAGTTTCTCGGATCGCTTAGTAAACGGCACTAAAGTTATAGTAGTAAGTAGTAGTGAAGATTATTTAATTCCGCGCATATTTTTTAAAGCACCGATCGATTCAAATAGCCCCATAGAAATGATCCGTCGTCAATTTCCTTTACAAATTTGTTACGCGATGACAATACACAAAAGTCAAGGGCAAACAATATCAAAAATGGGGATAGATTTAAGATCCGATGTCTTTAGCCACGGACAGTTGTACGTCGCGTTAGGTAGGGTTCGCAACCGACGGGATTTAAAGCTATTGCTCAATAGACATCGTGTAATCAATAATAAACCGTTTGTAAATAATGTCGTTTTTCCGCAATTATTGTTGTAAATTTTTTAAATCACCCCTATTTGGGTGGGGCGGCTTCTCTTCGTAATTAAGTTAATCATTAAATCATGTTGACATTGCTATTCAATGAGCGTTTTTTATTTAATTTGTTTTAGCTTTTTATTAATGTAATATCAAATTATATTGACTGTATATATTTATTTATTTATTTATTTACATTACACAAATAAATATTTTATAACCTGTGTTTGTAGCAGATGTTCATTGAGCGTTATGTCGAATAATAGCTCTGGTCTAAGCTGTCTATAATTATAAATAAATTAACGGTTCAAAGAGGTAAGTTTTTGGTGATATGCGTCTCAGTGTGAAATCGGTTGAACCATGTTGGTCTGTAGGGAATCTTTCCGATAGTAGATCGGAAGCGGATAATTGCCGGGTTAACTGTCCGATCTGTAAGTAGTTAGGCTTTGGATTCTGGTCAGAGTCGGCTTACTGCCGAGAACATGCTCTGGTTGGTGATGAAGTCAATAGAACCGAGTGATTGCGAATTCGTCGATGAGGTGAGTTGTCGCACCGATGATGGGGGTCAGTAAAGTGGTCGATGTCGGCTGATTGCTGGGATGTCTTGCGTTGTCTGTGGCGCGAAAGTCAAGATGGGAGTCGATGTCAAGTTGTGGTTGCTGTCTGATTTGTGGAGGTGTATCGATAGGGAGGGATGGTATGTCCGTTAACATGGGTAAAAGTTGTTGTCATATCAATAATCAGTCGTAGTGTGCATAGGTGAGGGTGGAGTCATGTTTGTTGGTTGAATGAGTCATATGGCATGGTGTTATGAGTTATACGAGTTAATTTTTACTAAAAAGTAAAAAGCCGTGGACTGCTGTGTAGGGTAGACTGGATACGGTTGAAACAAAGGACGTTTGAAACAGAGCAAATATCTCGTAAACGGTTACGCGGGAAGTGAGGGGTGCAAGGGAAAAACAAAGCGGACGACAGCCCCGAACACGAATTTAGAATGAATTGCCGCGCCGCTTCCTGCGCGTTGTCTTATCAGTAACGAGTCGTAGTGTCAAAAGGTGTAGGTAGAATCATTGGTTCATTCATTCAATGGGTTATTTTCTTTGTACTGATTTAGATAAAGATGATAAGTAGGATGTAAAGCAATGTATGTATTTTGTACCTATGACGGGTTTGTTTGTTTTAATTACCTTGCTAGAATTATGTTCATCAATATGCGATTTTTTTATGTTTATAAGGTTGTTCTACAATCAGTTTCTTGCGACGAATTTGTCATTAATGTTAATGAATCGTCTCAGTTTAAAGCTTTCTAAAAACTGCTCTCTTAATATTTTATATAATTATCCCTTTTATGTTTTGAGTATTTAATATAAGACAAATTTTGATTAATCAAAAATGCCATGTATTGTAACTACAGTTTGGCCGCTGAGAAAATGCGTTCCTGACAGGTCGCGAGAATTAGTCTTATTGATGTTATATAACTTACCTATTCCTATTTATTATATTCCGGGCTTTTTGCGCGTCCTATGCGTTACCACATACTTATAATTGTTTAGGTTCTATTTTCACAGACTAAAAAGTGCGTCACGAATAGTCTGTCATCTACGCAGGCCCTAAGTGCCTGCTATTTCGCTCTGTCTTCTATTTTCACTCTTAGGGCCTGCGCAGACGACAGACTATCCGTGACGCACTTTAGTCTGTGAAAAATGAACTTAAGCAATTAATGTGGTAACGCATACGACACGCAAAAAGTACTGTGGCCAAAAATTCGGTGTCATCCTGGCAAATCGCGCCGCGCCGCGCCGCGCCGCACAAAAAGTGCGCAAAATAAATAGAATGTTTGCTCCAACACGTGCTAACCTGCTAACACAGACGGCTCACACTTTTAGTATGCAATCTGCACTATGAAGATGTGCGTCGTGTGCGTTGAGTCTGCGTAAAATCCGCGATGGACTTTTTGTATGCCATGCAGACATTTTGTGCACCGCAGACTCGATCGCACAAAAAGTCCGTCGTCTGCGCAGGCCCTAAGAGTAAGAAGGTTAGAGGTAAAGTAATTGTGAAATTAAAAGCCAGAGAAAGTCATAGTCCAATTTTCACTCTGACTGCCGTTTTGATACACTCTCTTTCTAATTTTCAATCTTTTTTATCCAAATTCGACCTTTTTGTTAACATGAACCTTTAAGCAAAACATATTTTATCCGTCTGTTCGAATTGAAATAATGTAGTTACAAATATACGGCATTTTGATTAATAAAAATTTGTCTTCATTATTAAATACTTAAAACATAAAGAGATAATTAAATATAAAAAAATAGAGTGTTAGCTCGTAGTTTAAAATACCATTAGGTGAATTATCTAAAGTTTCTTATTTGCTTAGTCTATAAAGGTTACTTTTGGTTTATGTAATTTAATTTATTTTTATCTAAATGTTAGCTCAAAAATTGTATTTTCTAAATTATTACGACTGTTTACTGAATAACGGTATCATAACTTACATTTATAAAATTATAATTAGCACTCTCTCAGATTTGATTGTGGAGGTTTTAATACGTCTTGGCCAAATACACAGGCTGGTTTAATAACTGACAGTTGAGATGTCAGAATAAAGTCAAACATCAACTTCAAGTCATAAAAGGATTTTGGAAGAGAAATATTTGGAAAAACTCTGAAGATTTTCATTATAAAAGGGGTGGCGGACGCAATCCCAGCAGCAAGTCTGGGTTCTAATGATGAACCATCTGCTACCAAAGTTTACGTCCAGGTTCTGGTGGACTACGAGTTTCTCCATACTGAAAGTAAACAATAAAGATACTAACACTCTGACGTATCCCTTTATTATTCTAAAGTCCTCTATCAATACTTTCAACACTTTTCACTTATGCTGAAGCCTGAACTACAGACCTACGTCAACTCCTTGACTACTAAACTACGCTGTCCGAACTGATCTACACGTCCACATCACGAAGCCGATCTCCACGTCCACGCTACTAAGCTGATTCTCACGTTTAATCTGCGGAGTTGATCTTCACGTCGACAGAGCAGCTCTGGCCCGTCGCCTGCAATGTCGCCCAAGTCTGACGCCTTACCAAATACAACATTCTAAACCTCTTCCTTCATTTTCTCCGGAGAATGCGTGCTTCATAGGTTTTTTTAATCATAGATTGTATTTTATATTTCTTATTATTGTCAAGAAAACATGCAAAAAAAAGGGCATGTATGAAAACAAAAAAAAAATAACATGCAAAAAAAAGGGCATGTATAAAAAAACATGCAAAAAAAGAGCATGTATAAAAAAAAACATGCAAAAAAAGGGCATGTATGAAAAGAAAAAAAAATAACATGCAAAAAAAAGGGCATGTATGAAAACAAAAAAAAATAACATGCAAAAAAGGGGCATGTGTGTAAAAAGCGAACTATTATGTACACTTAACTTAGTTATTATAACTACTATGAATAAGATATTGCTCTTTATAAATTTTAACTATAATACATATTAAAATGTAGGTAAGTAGTCAAGAAAAACGCTAGAAAGCATAATATATATGTGATTTTTAAAGAAAACTGTCCAAGCCGATTCAAAGTGTAAATGCCTTTTGAATTGAGACGGGTCATGTTTTTTAAATTTACATTTATCTTGGAATGGGAACTACAAAACTTATATTATTTAAGAAATAACTTTTAAAAAGAATTACATATTGAAGCACTTCACCTCGCATGGTACTGAAAACAGCTACATTTTGATTTATACCAATATGACAACAATTTCTTATTTTCATTATATCTTTATTAAACGAATCAGGACATTTGGTATTTGCCATTCCCATTCACACTTTCGCGTACTACAGCAGTCCCCGGCTCTTAATTTTTTACTTTACCGTTACACAGCAGTCCACGGCTTTTTATTTTTTACTTTTTAGTTAAAACTAACAGACATTTGGTATCTGCCTTTCCATTCACACTTTCGCGTACTACAACAGTCGCCGGCTCTTTATTTTTGACTTTACCGTTACACAGCAGTCCACGGCTTTTTATTTTTTACTTTTTTGTAAAAAGTAACTAAGACATTTGGTATCTGCCATTTCCATTCACACTTTCGCGTACTGCAGCAGTCCCCAGCACTTAATTTTTACTTTACCGTTACACAGCAGTCCACGGCTTTTTATTTTTTACTTTTTAGTAAAAAGTAACTCAGACATTTGGTATCTGCCTTTCCATTCACACTTTCGCGTACTACAACAGTCGCCGGCTCTTTATTTTTTACTTTACCGTTACACAGCAGTCCACGGCTTTTTATTTTTTACTTTTTTGTAAAAAGTAACTAAGACATTTGGTATCTGCCCTTTCCATTCACACTTTCGCGTACTGCAGCAGTCCCCAGCACTTAATTTTTACTTTACCGTTACACAGCAGTCCACGGCTTTTTATTTTTTACTTTTTAGTAAAAAGTAACTCAGACATTTGGTATCTGCCTTTCCATTCACACTTTCGCGTACTACAACAGTCGCCGGCTCTTTATTTTTTACTTTACCGTTACACAGCAGTCCACGGCTTTTTATTTTTTACTTTTTTGTAAAAAGTAACTAAGACATTTGGTATCTGCCCTTTCCATTCACACTTTCGCGTACTGCAGCAGTCCCCAGCACTTAATTTTTACTTTACCGTTACACAGCAGTCCACGGCTTTTTATTTTTTACTTTTTAGTAAAAACTAACTAAGACATTTGGTATCTGCCCTTTCCATTCACACTTTAGCGTACTGCAGCAGTCCCCAGCACTTAATTTTTACTTTACCGTTACACAGCAGTCCACGGCTTTTCATTTTTTACTTTTTAGTTAAAACTAACAGACATTTGGTATCTGCCTTTCCATTCACACTTTCGCGTACTACAACAGTCGCCGGCTCTTTATTTTTGACTTTACCGTTACACAGCAGTCCACGGCTTTTTATTTTTACTTTTTTGTAAAAAGTAACTAAGACATTTGGTATCTGCCATTTCCATTCACACTTTCGCGTACTGCAGCAGTCCCCAGCACTTAATTTTTACTTTACCGTTACACAGCAGTCCATGGCTTTTTATTTTTTACTTTTTAGTAAAAAGTAACTCAGACATTTGGTATCTGCCTTTCCATTCACACTTTTGCGTACTACTACAGTCGCCGGCTCTTTATTTTTTACTTTACCGTTACACAGCAGTCCACGGCTTTTTATTTTTTACTTTTTAGTAAAAAGTAACTCAGACATTTGGTATCTGCCTTTCCATTCACACTTTCGCGTACTACAACAGTCGCCGGCTCTTTATTTTTTACTTTACCGTTACACAGCAGTCCACGGCTTTTTATTTTTTACTTTTTTGTAAAAAGTAACTAAGACATTTGGTATCTGCCCTTTCCATTCACACTTTCGCGTACTGCAGCAGTCCCCAGCACTTAATTTTTACTTTACCGTTACACAGCAGTCCACGGCTTTTTATTTTTTACTTTTTTGTAAAAAGTAACTAAGACATTTGGTATCTGCCTTTCCATTCACACTTTTGCGTGCTACAGCAGTCCCCGGCTCTTAATTTTTTACTTTACCGTTACACAGCAGTCCACGGCTTTTTATTTTTTACTTTTTAGTAAAAACTAACTAAGACATTTGGTATCTGCCCTTTCCATTCACACTTTCGCGTACTGCAGCAGTCCCCAGCACTTAATTTTTACTTTACCGTTACACAGCAGTCCACGGCTTTTTATTTTTTACTTTTTTGTAAAAAGTAACTAAGACATTTGGTATCTGCCTTTCCATTCACACTTTTGCGTACTACAACAGTCGCCGGCTCTTTATTTTTTACTTTACCGTTACACAGCAGTCCACGGCTTTTTATTTTTTACTTTTTTGTAAAAAGTAGCTAAGACATTTGGTATCTGCCCTTTCCATTCACACTTTCACGTACTGCAGCAGTCCCCGGCACTTAATTTTTACTTTACCGTTACACAGCAGTCCACGGCTTTTTATTTTTTACTTTTTAGTAAAAAGTAACTAAGACATTTGGTATCTGCCTTTCCATTCACACGTTTGCGTACTACAACAGTCGCCGGCTCTTTATTTTTTACTTTACCGTTACACAGCAGTCCACGCCTTTTTATTTTTTACTTTTTAGTAAAAACTAACTAAGTCATTTGGTATCTGCCTTTACATTCACACTTTTGCGTACTGCAGCAGTCCCTAGCACTTAATTTTTACTTTACCGTTACACAGCAGTCCACGGCTTTTTATTTTTTACTTTTTTGTAAAAAGTAACTAAATTTGGTAACTGCCTTTCCATTCACACTTTCGCGTGCTACAGCAGTCCCCGGCTCTTAATTTTTTACTTTACCGTTACGCAGCAGTCCACGGCTTTTTATTTTTTACTTTTTAGTAAAAAGTAACTAAGACATTTGGTATCTGCCTTTCCATTCACACTTTCACGTACTACAACAGTCGCCGGCTCTTTATTTTTTACTTTACCGTTACACAGCAGTCCACGGCTTTTTATTTTTTACTTTTTAGTAAAAAGTTACTAAGACATTTGGTATCTGCCTTTCCATTCACACTTTCGCGTACTACAACAGTCGCCGGCTCTTTATTTTTTACTTTACCGTTACACAGCAGTCCACGGCTTTTTATTTTTTACTTTTTTGTAAAAAGTAACTAAGACATTTGGTATCTGCCCTTTCCATTCACACTTTCACGTACTGCAGCAGTCCCCGGCACTTAATTTTTACTTTACCGTTACACAGCAGTCCACGGCTTTTTATTTTTTACTTTTTAGTAAAAACTAACTAAGACATTTGGTATCTGCCCTTTCCATTCACACTTTCGCGTACTGCAGCAGTCCCCAGCACTTAATTTTTACTTTACCGTTACACAGCAGTCCACGGCTTTTCATTTTTTACTTTTTAGTTAAAACTAACAGACATTTGGTATCTGCCTTTCCATTCACACTTTCGCGTACTACAACAGTCGCCGGCTCTTTATTTTTGACTTTACCGTTACACAGCAGTCCACGGCTTTTTATTTTTACTTTTTTGAAAAAAGTAACTAAGACATTTGGTATCTGCCATTTCCATTCACACTTTCGCGTACTGCAGCAGTCCCCAGCACTTAATTTTTACTTTACCGTTACACAGCAGTCCATGGCTTTTTATTTTTTACTTTTTAGTAAAAAGTAACTCAGACATTTGGTATCTGCCTTTCCATTCACACTTTTGCGTACTACTACAGTCGCCGGCTCTTTATTTTTTACTTTACCGTTACACAGCAGTCCACGGCTTTTTATTTTTTACTTTTTAGTAAAAAGTAACTCAGACATTTGGTATCTGCCTTTCCATTCACACTTTCGCGTACTACAACAGTCGCCGGCTCTTTATTTTTTACTTTACCGTTACACAGCAGTCCACGGCTTTTTATTTTTTACTTTTTTGTAAAAAGTAACTAAGACATTTGGTATCTGCCCTTTCCATTCACACTTTCGCGTACTGCAGCAGTCCCCAGCACTTAATTTTTACTTTACCGTTACACAGCAGTCCACGGCTTTTTATTTTTTACTTTTTTGTAAAAAGTAACTAAGACATTTGGTATCTGCCTTTCCATTCACACTTTTGCGTGCTACAGCAGTCCCCGGCTCTTAATTTTTTACTTTACCGTTACACAGCAGTCCACGGCTTTTTATTTTTTACTTTTTAGTAAAAACTAACTAAGACATTTGGTATCTGCCCTTTCCATTCACACTTTCGCGTACTGCAGCAGTCCCCAGCACTTAATTTTTACTTTTCCGTTACACAGCAGTCCACGGCTTTTTATTTTTTACTTTTTTGTAAAAAGTAACTAAGAAATTTGGTAACTGCCTTTCCATTCACACTTTCGCGTACTACAACAGACGCCGGCTCTTTATTTTTTACTTTACCGTTACACAGCAGTCCACGGCTTTTTATTTTTTACTTTTTAGTAAAAAGTAACTAAGACATTTGGTATCTGCCTTTCCATTCACACTTTTGCGTACTACAACAGTCGCCGGCTCTTTATTTTTTACTTTACCGTTACACAGCAGTCCACGGCTTTTTATTTTTTACTTTTTTGTAAAAAGTAGCTAAGACATTTGGTATCTGCCCTTTCCATTCACACTTTCACGTACTGCAGCAGTCCCCGGCACTTAATTTTTACTTTACCGTTACACAGCAGTCCACGGCTTTTTATTTTTTACTTTTTAGTAAAAAGTAACTAAGACATTTGGTATCTGCCTTTCCATTCACACGTTTGCGTACTACAACAGTCGCCGGCTCTTTATTTTTTACTTTACCGTTACACAGCAGTCCACGCCTTTTTATTTTTTACTTTTTAGTAAAAACTAACTAAGTCATTTGGTATCTGCCTTTACATTCACACTTTTGCGTACTGCAGCAGTCCCTAGCACTTAATTTTTACTTTACCGTTACACAGCAGTCCACGGCTTTTTATTTTTTACTTTTTTGTAAAAAGTAACTAAATTTGGTAACTGCCTTTCCATTCACACTTTCGCGTGCTACAGCAGTCCCCGGCTCTTAATTTTTTACTTTACCGTTACGCAGCAGTCCACGGCTTTTTATTTTTTACTTTTTAGTAAAAAGTAACTAAGACATTTGGTATCTGCCTTTCCATTCACACTTTCACGTACTACAACAGTCGCCGGCTCTTTATTTTTTACTTTACCGTTACACAGCAGTCCACGGCTTTTTATTTTTTACTTTTTAGTAAAAAGTTACTAAGACATTTGGTATCTGCCTTTCCATTCACACTTTCGCGTACTACAACAGTCGCCGGCTCTTTATTTTTTACTTTACCGTTACACAGCAGTCCACGGCTTTTTATTTTTTACTTTTTTGTAAAAAGTAACTAAGACATTTGGTATCTGCCCTTTCCATTCACACTTTCACGTACTGCAGCAGTCCCCGGCACTTAATTTTTACTTTACCGTTACACAGCAGTCCACGGCTTTTTATTTTTTACTTTTTAGTAAAAAGTAACTAAGACATTTGGTATCTGCCTTTCCATTCACACTTTTGCGTACTACAACAGTCGCCGGCTCTTTATTTTTTACTTTACCGTTACACAGCAGTCCACGGCTTTTTATTTTTTACTTTTTTGTAAAAAGTAACTAAGACATTTGGTATCTGCCTTTCCATTCACACTTTCACGTACTGCAGCAGTCTCCGGCACTTAATTTTTACTTTACCGTTACACAGCAGTCCACGGCTTTTTATTTTTTACTTTTTTGTAAAAAGTAACTAAGACATTTGGTATCTGCCTTTCCATTCACACTTTCGCGTACTACAGCAGTCGCCAGCTCTTTATTTTTTACTTCACCGTTACACAGCAGTCTACGGCTTTTTATTTTTTACTATACGTTACTAATATTGGGGGGCGTGGAAATTTGTTTACCTTTCCCTCCCCTCCTCAACCTCCCCTAAAATTGAAAGGGCTGTACCTTCATAACGGTTGGAGATAGCCACTATGTGTTTGAACAAATATTAAAGTAGGCGTCGAAACCTGTCCGGTGGTGGTACCGGTAAAGCGAAGGGAGGAGCGGGCGAGCGAAGCGAGCCGGTGACCTCCGTAGCGTAGGAATAAGGTCACGTTAGGTTTCCGGATGTAGGTAGGTCCTAAGTGGAGTGAAGGGGGGAGGTGGCGAGTGAAACGAGCCGGCGACCTCCGTAGCGTAATGAATTATATAAAACTACAAGACCACTCACTCACTGACTCATTGACATGTCGTTTCTCAGAATGGGTGAGAGATGGGTTAGGGGCAGGGTTGACAATCTTAGTAGTGGAAAACGGATAATCGTTCTCCTATAAGTATGTAAAATAAGATTGGACACCAAAAGTATTGCCGGCTTATACATGAAATTGACATTTTAATTTAGTTACATTATATTGTGCTACTTTTATAAAACTCATTAAGAGATGGCAGTATTACAAGATTTGTGACTACATAGTTCTACGAGGTACGCAAGATGGCGTGCAAACAGTCATGCATTCGACTCTTCGGTGTGACCAGCCTTCGCTCCATTTCCACGAGTAGTATAACCTCGATAAACTTATGTAATAAAAACGATACAACGAGATAACAATAATATATTATTTAGAAAGCTCAATAAAATAAAAAGTACTTAAAAACAATTTCAAAACTTAGTAACTGAATTTATTTTTGTATGCAACACTACAATAAATGTCAAACAAAACAAACTTGGCCGCCGGTTTGCGTTTGCGCATTTTCCGCGTCTTGCTTGTTTTTACCTGTTTTTCTAGATTTTAACCGTCCAAAAGTGCTTTTTCCACCTAAGTCCGTTGAGTCGAGCCTCTGGTTCCTCCGGCCGTGTTGATTTTGTGCTTGTGTTGATGTTAAAATCAAGTTTTGAGACAGGACTCTGACGACCCGTTTGGTGCCGTAACTTTTGTGTTTGTGAGATTGATATCTTCCTAATATCATGTCTAACAGACAGTGTTGCGTCCCCGGATGCTTGAACAGCTTAGGTAAGGGTTTCATCTAATGCCGCTGGGCCAAAGCTTTGTATTTTGTTGGCTGATAAATGCAGTTCAGATTCATAATCAAACGCACTTGGACATGATTTTTGCCAAACGCCGTTCTCGTCAAACCGCGCTTAGCAATGAATATTGCCAGTCGCCTGTCGCGGTTGACGCAAAATGGTCCCCAAAAATTGCAATAAAAAACTTAAATTCCACTGATTAAGTACTATCTCGATTATTTCAGATACCAATGCGAATTTGCATAAATTCCCTAACCCAGATAAGGATAAGGAGTTATTTAATACGTGGGTCTATTCCGTTGGTGGTGACATATTGCAACTTGAAAATCAACATATTTTCAAATATCGCCGTGTATGTCGAGTACATTTCGAACAAAAATATTGCTGCCGGAATAATCGACTCAGCAAAGAAGCTGTACCAACAAGAAACATGCCAGGTTAGATATAATAAATACTTATAAATACAAAGAACATAGATATAAGATAGTAGGTTTATTATTACTTAAAACAGTCTAAAACAGCCATTATCGCATAACACAATCATGGATAATAAAAGAGTTATATTCTCTTTAAATCGGGTATCATCTGTGGAAAGGAAACCCGCTGCTTATGAGGAGATACACAGGTCCAACAATTAAAGGATTTTTAGGGAACTTGATTCTAAGATGGGATGAGATGGGACAAACCAGTACCTCTTCATGTACTATAGAAATACAGTCATGGTTTGTTCCCGGAGGGTGTAGGACTATTGCTGACTTCGGAAACTAAAATACCTGGTTCTATGGGGAGTGATGTTTAATGGATTGGTAAATGACTTTTGGGAAGAAAATAGTGTCTGCCTTTCAAACGCTGATATTATATCTTTATTATTATAAATGCAATATAATTATAATGTATATTAATTGGTTTGTTCTACTTTCGCACAGCAACTTACCAACATACTTTTTGCTTAGACATTGGCTACCCCATTCTTAAGAAAATTAAATTACTTTTAAATATGGTCTAAAGTTCACTTACTTCTTTTTATAATGGTTTTTATTTTTATTACAGGATTATCTTTATTGAAATTCAACTCGGTTGGTGGAGTGTTGAGACCTCTTCAGATGTCTGAAGTATCTACATCAAAAGGTAAATAATATTTTTTTTAAGACATTAAATCTCAATCATTCATCTCATTAAATTATGTCTCCTCTGCTGGACACGGGTGTCATAACTGGTATACTATAATGTTTGGTGAAATACTTAGTAACAAATTGCCCCAAGTTGGGAATTAAAAAAACTAATACCACAAACCCAGTGGTTGCTTCTGCAACTGATATACCAATGTAGGTTCACATAATATGATGTCACTTAACACTTAACCTGTCAAGCGATGCTAATGAGACACAATGGACAATCTATTGTGTCTATTCCTCCAAGGGTTATCGCCTCTTGCTGTAATAATAGATTAATTTGTCATTCCAGAACCTGTTACTTCACATTTGGACTCGGTGGAATTGCAGCCACGCACTCAAAGAGCTGTGGAAGATATACAAATAAAGGAAAATCTTGGTAAGAGAAGATATAATCATAACAGTATTTAGCAGCCTGTTTTTTTTTAAATTGTCGTCGATTATATTAGGACATTATAATTTTACCTACTTGTATACCAACCACCTAAAAATAGGCGGAAGTTAATATAATGACAAAAGTTTACTATGTAGAGAATCATATTTATTTTATACATGAAATAAGACTAATATTGCATTAAAAACACTGTTTTAAGCTTTCAAGGTTTATAACCAAACTTAAAATGTCACTAATAATATCCTGTTAGATAACTGGTAAATGACATTTTAAGTTTAATAATGCATTATTCACATTAGGTACACATTATAACAAATAAACATTATATTGGCTGAGGATGTATTAGTAGATAACGATTATCCATTTAAGCATTAATTTGGAATTATAATAATTAATACATTAATTTTCATTCCAGATCCTATTACTTCACACAGATGTGCCACAGTTTCCAGAGGTAGTGTGCCTATGCATGCTACAATTGCTGTAGAAGATGTAAAAATTAACCAAAATATTGGTTAGTAAAGATAATTAATTATCATCATAAAAGTATTTTTCCTTACTTATCTTTTTATTTAGGAAATTAGATACTTACATTATGTAGGTGGTATGTGGTATGGGCCCTGAAGGGAAGTCACTTTAAATCCTTAAGATAGTTAATTTTTAGGAGACATTACTATATTTTTGAAAAGAAACAAAACAGTACCACACAACAAATCAGTTTACAACCGGGAATCGAACCAGCAAAAATTATTTCTTTTAATTCAGTTTAAAAATAGAATGTTTAGCTTTGGTCACAAAATTGTAATTATATATAGGTACCTACTATCAATGTCTTACTACATTATAATTTTCTTTTTTGTTTGCGTGTTCTTTATTACATATTATAATTTATTGATCTACACTAATATTATAAAGAGGAAAGATTTGTATTTTTGTGTGTGTGTATGATTGTAATGAATAAACGCAAAAACTACTGCGCCAATTTCAAAAATTCTTTCACCATTAGAAAGCTACATTCACCCTGAGTAACATAGGCTATATTTTATCCCCGTAATCCCACAGGAACGGGAACTACGCGGGTGAAACCGCGTGACGTCCGCTAGTGATGAAATAAAATGAATGTTAGATTTCAAGATCTTTTTATTTTTATGACCAAATGTTTAATAAGTTTTCCTTCATTACAGAGCATCGCAAGAAGCAACAACGCACTATCGCTACAAGAAGGCGGGTGAAACGCGTTGCTCTAACTCAATCTGAACATGCTTTATACAGAAAACTTACGCTAGTTGGAGTAAAACTAAGTAAGTGCCGCAACAAGGTCAAAAATCAGGCAAAAAAGATCAAGGCACTGCAGAATCTAACGACGAATCCCCAGTTTTTGAAAACACTCGACGAATTACCTAGCACATCAAAAATTTTGACGTTATTACAGTTCAGAGAGCATAAGAAAGGCAACAAAGGCCGTCGTTTCACTCTAAAGGAAAAAATTATTGCTTTGTCCTTCCTCAAACAGAGCCCAAAAGGGTACAGATTCCTTCGGAAAATATTTATCCTGCCATCTCGCCAAACTCTCCTGAAATTGCTTACTATGGCAGATATAAATCCAGGAATCAACAAAAATATGATTCAGCAAATAAAGAAAGCTACTGAAAAAATGAAAATAGAACATAAAATATGTGTTGTCCTGTTTGACGAAATGTCACTCAGACCCAATGTGACATACAACGAACGGAAGGATAATGTTTGTGGGTTTGTCACAAATGGCCTGGAGACACAACCTGATTATGCAGATCATGCGCAGGTGTTTATGGTAAGGGGCTTAATAAAAAACTATAAGCAACCTGTCGCATACACTTTTTCACAAGCAGCAACAAAAGGGCCTGAACTTGCGAAGCAGTTAAAAGCTGTTATTACTGAATTACAAAATGCAGGTCTCATTGTAGTGGCAACTGTATGCGACCAAGGCACAAATAATGTAAACTGCATTAAACATCTTCTGCAAGAGACAAGGGGTAACCTATTGAGAAAGGGAGAAGAGCCCCGAGACAACATTTGTATTATAAATGAACAAGAAATCATACCATTGTATGACCCTCCCCATTTAATAAAATGCATACGAAATAATTTAATAACAAAACATTTGAAATATAAAAAAACGGGGAAGTAAAATTGGCAAAATGGGCTCATGTCATGGCCTTACACAGGGAAAACCCAGGGTACAAAGGAATCCGATTGGTGCCCAAATTGACAGATGCCCACTGTGACCCATGCAAAATTCCCCGAATAAAAGTAAAAAATGCTACACAAGTTTTCAGCCAAACTGTAGCATCGAATATGGGTTATCTAGCAGGTAAATTTCATCAGTCTGCACAATTCAATATTGTCTTCACTAGTTCTTTTCTGACGATTACAATGAAATTTAAATGTTTTACATTCACGCAGATTACATTATCTAGCATTAACAAACTATATTTTTTCACAGATAAGGGTATACTTCCTGCAGAAGCCAAAGATACTGCAGACATCTTATTGTTCTTCGACGAGCTTTTTGATTCCCTAAACGGAAGCTTTGGGAAAAGGAAGAAACACGGAAAACCTCTCCTAGGACCTGCAACCCCTACTTCTATCCATCATAAAACATGGAAGGAGTGTAAAGTTATGATGAAAGACATGAAATTTATTAATACTTTATCATCAAACGATGAATATGTTCCCACATTAAACAATTGGGTATGGACTCTAGAAGGAATTGAATTGTTATTAAAAAAAATACAAACAAAATATGGTGTAACATCAGTTTGGTTGCGGCATCTGAATCAAGACCCAATAGAAAACTTTTTTGGGTCCATAAGAAGCCACGGATGCCGCAACGTAAACCCCACACCAGAACGATTTGAAGCAGCATTCACAACATTATTAGTCAACAGCCTCTCTAGTGTCCATGCTCCTGGAGCTAACTGTGAAGTAGACAATTGTGAAACTTTACATGAAGTACTCATCACAAGCGGGGGCAGCAAAGAGCAAACAAATTGCGAACTTAGTCATATTCCCGATATAACATTCACACCCCTTGAAGTAAAAAATGACCCACGCGTAATTGGGGGCCTACAATATGTTAGTGGATATTTTGTCAAAAGTGCCAAAAAAAAAGTATTTAAGGGGTGTGTTGAATGTAAAAAAGATTTGATGTCAAACACTGAGCACGAATATTTAAGATATCGGGAATATGCAAATAAAAAATGGCTTTGCAGTCCCAGCGACTCCCTCTTAAATTGTATCTCAAATCTGCAGGATATTAATTATATAATATTAAAAGATAATTTAGATAAGAAAAATTTGAGGGAATTAATAAGAACTATGATTTTTATAGCTGTAGATTTTTCATTCATAAAATGCTCAATTCATAATGAAAAGTTAATAGATTTCTTAATAAAAATATCCTGCAGATTTTTTATTTACAACTACTGTAAAGACATTAACAATATATTAATAAATAAGAGGGAGTGTGATGATGATACGGATTCGTTTAAACTTAAAGCTAAAAAACTTGGTAAGAAGTGTTTTAAAAGAAAGAAATAAATCATTAAATCGACGATCAGTTTTTTATTGTTAAATAATGTGAATTACTTTTTCGCTTTTCTATATAACTGCCCGCGAATATGTAATTCACATACTTCAAACCTTAAAAATAATATTTAAGCTATCAAGTACTGTAGGCAGGCTACGTACGTATGATGTATGTAGCTATACGTATGATTATGTTGGCATTAGTTCCGAAACCAGCGTCCAGAGGGCGACATTTGACGTTTCTCACTTTCGTCGCTGAGTTGTACCTCTATTCCATATATATAAAAGTACTCTGTGGTTAGGGGTATTGTTTACTACCGAGCTGGTAGTGTTGGACTAACACACTTGTGGGAACACTTATAGGGTTGAAATAAAACCAAATTGTGTTCTGATCTAAGCTGGTAATATATTTTCAAAAATTCGCTTGAGCCCAACCAAATCGGGGTAACACAACGATAGCAACTTCTAATTTGACGACAACGCCATCTATCGAGCTAGGTGTACAACTTTTGAACTAATACTAGAACTAATACAGTTTCCGCCTTAACATACCACCCACCAAGGACATTTAGTGACGGAATGTCCTTCTTAAATTATCTTTAAGTCTAAAATTTGCACTTTGCACTCCAAAGTATCTAAAACAATTGTAAAAAAAACTTATTAAATAATTAAAATATGCGATAATGATATAAAAAGTAAAAAATAAACCTATAAAATGTATAAAATAAAACATGGTAAACTTTGTAAATATACATTTTGATCTTAAAATTAACATTAAAAATTTGATCTGCAAAAGTTTTACATAAACTTGATAAAAAATAAACAATTCATTGAGCGATTGGTAAAATACATAATTTGGAAGTTTGTCTCTTAATTGTAGAGGATTTGGTACGCAATGTGACCACACGGGTGATGTTATCATCACCGGGATGTTTCTCCAAAACCCGTCCCAACAACCAACGACTTGGTGGTAAATCATCTTCCTTAATTAAAACAATGTCCCCAATATTGGGCTCCGGAACTTGGGAAGACCATTTGTATCTGTTCATGAGATTTGACAGATACTCGTGGGACCATCGTTTCCAAAAAGATTGCATCATTCGTTGAACTAATTGCCACCGAGTCAAATAATTTACATTTGAGCTTTCATAATTTTTATCTGGCACATTAACTATCGCTTCGCCGATCAGAAAATGTCCAGGGGTTAACGGCAGGGGTTCACCAGGATCAGCAAAGTTAATAACGCTTATTGGTCGCGAATTTAAACATGCTTCTACTTGGTTGAGGAGTGTAGACATTTCCTCGTACGTAAGTGTGGAGTCGCCGATTACCCTTTTAAGGTGGAACTTGGTGGATTTTACACCTGCTTCCCAAAGACCACCGAAATTGGGAGCATGAGGCGGTATAAAATGCCACTCGGTATTGCTTGCTTCCAGGAGTTCTGCTATGGCTGGCTGTATAGAGGCCAACTGTCGTAACTCTCTGGAGGCACCTACAAAATTGGTGCCATTATCGCTCCACAATTTAGCACAGTGACCTCGTCTCGACATAAATCGTCGAAAGGCAGCTAAAAACGCCTGTGTGCTCATGTCACTGACTACCTCTAAGTGAAGAGCGCGTGTGGACATACAAACAAAAAGGCATATATAGCCTTTATATGAACGATGACCACGGCCTTTTGTCGTTTTTATGTTAATGGGTCCAGCATAATCCACTCCACTATGTAAAAATGGTCTTGCTGGCCTACATCGAACTGATGGAAGATCACCCATCAGTTGATTTCTCACGCTAGCTCTCTGTTTCGCACAAATAACGCATTTGCGAACATGTTGTTGGATTAGAGATCTAGCACCTATTATCCAATAGGCTGACCTTAAAAAGTTTGACAGCAGCTGAGGACCACCATGCAGTGTTTTCTCATGCGCATCTGCTACTATTAGATGAGTCAGATGGCTGGAATGTGGTAAGAGTATCGGATGATTCGAATCCTCGTCTAGTTCCGACTTTGCAAGTCGTCCTCGAGCTCTCATGATACCCTTTGTGTCAAGAAAGGGGCAAAGTGACTTCAGCTTGCTAGATTTAATGTTTAAATACCCTTTTTCGTTTAACTGTGTATATTCTGTGGTAAACATCTCTCTCTGTGTCTTCTTTATACAGGTTTCTAATGCTGCTTCCATTTCTTGATCCTTAAGATATGTACTATTGAATTTGTTTTTCCTTAAAAATCGTCGGCAATACGCAACTACTCTGATTAGTTTGCGTAGACTAGAATACTTTTCTAGAACGACGTGCTCTGGAACTACAGCTGCGTGAGACTTTATTGTTTGCTCTAAATCTATTTTTAAATCCTTTGGCCTTTTGTATTCAATTATTTTGTTTTTCAGGAATGGCGGTCCAGAAAACCATAACTCATTACTGACTAATGAACTGGGTAGTATTCCCCTTGAAGCACAGTCTGCTGGATTCTCTTTGGTCGACACGTGAAACCATTGAGACGAACTCATTGTACTCAATATTTCAGCAGTCCGATTCGCTACAAACGTTTTCCACCGGCTAGGATGGCTGTTAAGCCATGATAGCACAACTGTCGAATCAGTCCAAGCTGAAACCTTTTCTTTGGGTATATTTAAAACCTCTGCAGACTCTGTCAATAGCTTGGCTAAGAGTACTGCTCCGCATAACTCCAATCGAGGAATGCTGACTTGTTTGATTGGAGCAACTCTTGTTTTTGCCACCAACAAAGAAACATGAACCTTGCCTTTGGTATCAATTACCCGCAAGTAAACGACTGCTGAGTATGCAGTTTTTGAGGCGTCACTAAAACCTTGCAATTCTAGATCATCAGTTGAACTAGTCCCAAGCCAACGACGTATACGAACATTGGTAAGCAATTTTAACTTTTCGCGGTTAGTACTCCACTCTGTTCTTATTTCTGTATTTAATTCCTCGTCCCAACTAACACCTGCTAGCCATAACTTCTGTATGAATGCCTTTGCTACAACCACACTAGGAGCTAACCATCCTAATGGGTCGAACAACCGAGCTATGTCTGATATTATAGATCTTTTTGTTACAGGTGCTGTCGTTAACGGTGGGAGATTTACCGCATACTGAAAGGTATCTTCATGGCGGTTCCAGGTAAGTCCCAAAATTTTTGTAGTACTATCTAGTTTAATTTCCCTGTCCTTATTATTTATTTCCTTTTCCTTTTCTATTATGTCTAGTTTGTCCTTCTCCTTAGTGTCCTTATTTTTTATGCTTTTTTGCTCTGTTTTCAGAATTCTTTCATTCTTATCCATAGAACTTATTTTATCTAATAATTGCTGATTATTACTGTTCCATTTCTGTAAGGTAAATCCTCCTTTTCCTAATAATTCTGCTAATTGATTGCAGATTTCTACACCCTCTTCAATGTTGTTACATCCAGTCATTAAATCGTCCATATAAAAACAATTTAAAACTATTTCTGCTGCCATTGGGAATTTGTCTCCTTAATCATATGAGACCTGATGTAGCGATCTTACTGCTTGGTATGGTGCAGATGCTGTCCCGAAGGTCACCGTTATCAGCTCATAGTCTCTGATTGGCTTTTCAGGATCGTCTCGCCAGAGTATTCGCTGGAAGACAGCATCTTCATCGGCCACTCTAACTTGACGGTACATTTTAACTATGTCTGCCACTATACCAATTGCATGCATTCTCCATCTTAAAACAGTATGTCTTAAATCTGCTTGCAGCGTTGGTCCTACCATTAGAGTGTCGTTTAGTGACACTCCGTTCTTATTCCTTTCTGAGGCGTTAAAAACAACACGAACCTTAGTCGTGATCTTGTCATTCCTTATCACCGCGTGGTGTGGGAGATAAACGGCTTCATCCTTTTTACTATCCTCATCTTTTATAGGTCTCATGTGTCCTAAATGTAAGTATTCGTTAATTACCTATGTATATTTTTCTTTTAATTCAGTGTCCTTACTTAACCTTTTTTCTAATGATTTAAATCTTGTTTCAGCTATATCACGTGAACGTCCGGCCTTACAAGCGGGTTCTTCATCTCTGAATGGCAGTCGTACAATGTATCTGCCTGTATCATCTCTCTTAGTAGTGTTAATATAGAATTCTTCACATCGTTGCTCTTCTGGGTTAAGTAATTTCCTTGTAATAGTTTGTTCCTCGATCTCCCAGAATTTCTTTAAAATGTCATCTTCATTGAACTGTGCACAATGTACCTTTATGTTTTTTGTGTGATGCTTTGAACTCTCGCAACTTGGACTGACTACACCTGAAAGGATCCACCCTAAAGTGGTGTTCTGTGCAATGAGAGTGCTGGATGGACTCTTGACTATACCTTCCTTTACAATGTAGCAGTAAGCATCTGCACCCAAAAGAATATCTATTCTATTGGGTGTATTAAAATTAGGATCTGCTAGACACAGATCGTTGATGGTAATCCAATCCAATGAACTTGTGTTTACACTTCTCTCAGGCAAGTATGAGGTGATCTTGCTCAAAACGTAGGCGTTTATTTTGAACTAGCTTCTGCCCGCGACTTCGTACGCGGATCCTGTTGCTTATGCCAGCGACAACGGGGTCGTCAAAATCGAAGATCTGAAACGTCTGATGTCGAATTTTAAGAGCCCGGGGACGGGAATACAACGGGATGCGCGAGACGATTTGAGACGTTCCAGATCTTTCATTTTTGTAAGTCAACAGGAAATGCCCATCAGACTAAACATTTTTATAAGTCAACAGGAAATGCCCATCAGACCAAACAACACTTGCTGAGACGTCATTCCTATGTGTTATGGTGTAGCTGGGCTCTTGGAGTTCCACAACAGGTGTTCCAGATCTTCAATTTTTATAAATCAACAGAGAGTGCTCATCAGATTGAACAACTTTTGCTAAAACTTCATTCCTCTAAATATGTTATAGTGTAGCTGGGCTCTTGGAGTTCCACATCAGGTGTTCCAGATCTTCAACAGAAAATGCTCATCACGTGGAACAATTTTTGCTATGGTACCATTTTTGTATCTCTTATAGTTCAGCTGGTCTGTTGCGGTTCTGCATCAGGTGTTTATGTTTTTTCCAAGATAAAACTCAACAGGAAATGCCCATCAGACCGAACAACTTTTGCTAGGACGCCATTCCTATATGTGTTATGGTGTAGCTGGGCTCTCGGAGTTCCACATCAGGTGTTCCAGATCTTCGATTTTTATAAGTCAACAGAGAGTGCTCATCAGATTGAACAACTTTTGCTAAAACTTCATTCCTATATATATGATATAGTGTAGCTGGGCTCTTGGAGTTCCACAACAGGTGTTCCAGATCTTCGATTTTTATGAGTCAACAGAGAGTGCTCATCAGATTGAACAACTTTTGCTAAAACTTCATTCCTATATATATGTTATAGTGTAGCTGGGCTCTTGGAGTTTCACATCAGGTGTTCCAGATCTTCAATAGAAAATGCTCATCACGTGGAACAATTTTTGCTATGGTACCATTTTTGTATCTCTTATAGTTCAGGTGGTCTGTTGCGGTTCTGCATCAGGTGTTTATTTCCAAGATAAAAGTCAATAGGAAATGCCCATCAGACCGAACAACTTTTTCTAAGACGTCATTCCTATGTGTTATGGTGTAGCTGGGCTCTAGGAGTTCCACAACAGGTGTTCCAGATCTTCGATTTTTATAAGTCAACAGAGAGTGCTCATCAGATTGAACAACTTTTGCTAAAACTTCATTCCTATAGGTATATATGTTATAGCGTAGCTGGGCTCTTGGAGTTCCACATCAGGTGTGCCAGATCTTCAACAGAAAATGCTCATCACGTGGAACAATTTTTGCTATGGTACCATTTTTGTATCTCTTATAGTTCAGCTGGTCTGTTGCGGTTCTGCATCAGGTGTTTGTTTCCAAGATAAAAGTCAACAGGAAATGCCCATCAGACTAAACATTTTTATAAGTCGACAGGAAATGCCCATCAGACCAAAAAACACTTGCTGAGACGTCATTCCTATGTGTTATGGTGTAGCTGGGCTCTTGGAGTTCCACAACAGGTGTTTCAGATCTTCAAATTTATTCTCTCAGCAGAAAATGCCCATCACGTGGAACAATTTTTGCTATGGTACCATTTTTGTATCTCTTATAGTTTAGCTGGTCTGTTGCGGTTCTGCATCAGGTGTTTATGTTTTTTCCAAAATAAAACTCAATAGGAAATGCCCATCAGACCGAACAACTTTTGCTAAGACGTCATTCCTATATGTGTTATGGTGTAGCTGGGCTCTCGGAGTTCCACAACAGGTGTTCCAGATCTTCGATTTTTATAAGTCAACAGAGAGTGCTCATCAGATTGAACAACTTTTGCTAAAACGTCATTCCTATATATTATGTAAGTGTGGCTGGGCTCTTGGAGTTCCACATCAGGTGTTCCAGATCTTCAAATTTATTCTCTCAGCAGAAAATGCCCATCACGTGGAACAATTTTTGCTATGGTACCATTTTTGTATCTTATAGTTCAGCTGGTCTGTTGTGGTTCTGCATCAGGTGTTCAAGTTTCCAAGATAAATTATAGCCTATATCTTGCCCAGACTTAATACCTATACAACAACAAAAAAATCATTCAAATCCGTCCAGTAGTTCCGAAGATTAGCGTGTACAAACAAACAGACAAACAGACAAACAGACAAACAGACAGAACTTTTTTTTTGGATTCGTGCTCTATTACTGTTTCTAAACCCCCCTCAATTATTTCTTTTTTAATATATTCAATGTACAGACACAGTTTTTTTACTGTTTTATTATATGTATATAGATTATTATATGTATAGATAATAGATTGAAAATTAGAATCAATTTTTGACTTAATTGTCAGATTCACCATGTGTTTTGCAATGGTTGATCTATCGTCACCTAAGCCTGAAACGAGACCTCTGACTGGAATTTTCTTTAGTCTAAGAAGTTGGACTGTGGCTTCTGTAATAAAACAAGCCTGTGAACCTTGGTCTAATAATGCTCGAACTGTTTGAAATTCACCCGTCCTGGACTCGGCTTTTATTAACGCTGTGGCTAATAAAACCTGTCTAGGTTTAGAGACCTTGCCCGTAGACAAGCAAGCGACTATCGGATTATCACTAGTTGTTGAACTAGTATTATCCGTAGCCTGCCTTACGGTAGCATCTCGGCCTTCGTTCTCTCCGTTAGGTTCTCCATTCAGGTGCAGTAATGAATGGTGGCGCTTGCTGCAAACTTTACAGACTGTCTGCTTTTTACAGTCGGATACTCTATGATTGCTGCCCAAACAATTAAAACATATTTTATTTTTTGCTACGAATTCGCGTCTACTTTCTGTGGATTGTTTTGCAAATTGCTTGCAGAAACACAGCTTGTGGACTTCCGAGCAGTATTGGCAACGCATATTGGACGGCTTTGTGGCTAGCATTGCTTTTGAACTATGGACCTGTGAACTATTACTGGCCTGGTGAGCCCCGGCTTTTCTCGGCTTTATGCATTCTAATGCGCGAAAACGACTTTCAATGAATATTTTAAGTTCCTCAAAGGTGGACAACTTGTTGCTTAAATCGTTAGAACTGCTTAACTCCCATTGTTTTCGCGTTTCATTATCTAATTTGAATGTTACTATATGGATGATGATAACATCCCATGTGCTCACATTGATGTTCAAATTTGCAAGCGCATTAAGGCAGTCATTCGTGGTATCTAACAGCTCTTTTAATGCGCCAGCTGATTCAACATTTAATCGTTTTTGGCTGAACAACCTTCTTAACATACAATTTACTAAATACTTTTTATTAGCATACCGCTTTTCCAACTGATACCAACATTCACTGTAGTTGGCATCTGTGATTGGTGTATGCCTAATCAACTGTTCAGCTTCACCAGTCAGATGACTTTTAAGATAGTGCAGTTTTTGCACATTATCTAATGATGCGTTATTGTGTACAAGTGACTTGAAAAGATCGTGGAAGGCTGTCCATTCACTGTATTTGCCAGAAAAAGTGGGAATTGTGATCTTGGGCAACTTTACTGAATTGGATGACTTAGAATAATTATTATTGTTAGATCCACTATTTTGTGGTGCCGGTTCTCTAGAATTAATCTTATTAAACCTTGCTTTCATCAGAGATTTACATGATATATATGTATCTTCGGTGGAATCGTATATATCGACCACCTTTTGACCTACTATGTCCTCCAACTTAAAACGACCATAAAGTTGAGATTTAGTTTCCTTAAATGAAGACCAATCATTTTCTAATAACTCAAGCCTTGTCTCAATATATTCTACTGTCAATCTATCTTTAGGACTCTTTTTAAAATTAGTGAAAGCCTTTTGTATAACATTTTGGAGGTCTTTCAATATATTAACTTGACCCTCCATCATAAACAACAGCAAAAGTATTTAAATAAGTATTAAAAATAATTAAAAAATATAATATAATAACTATGTACAATTAAACAAACCTAATAAAAGAAAACCTAAATTGAAAGTTACAAGCATTGATTTAAATAGTAAAGATACGGTCGTCCGAACGTTCGCCGAACGCGGTCGCCATACAGAAACACTAACGCCATCTATTAGAACTACTATGAACTACGATGTCAATCGGCGTGGTCTGCCCCTAGACGTAACCTTGTAAGAGCGGGTATTTTTCGCACCGAATCAGTAGGAAATCTGCAACTTAAATACGTATTTTCACTGTACTTATAGATTTTTACCAGTAAGTACATAAAAACACATTTTAATTTGCTTGTAATAAACAATAAAAATTATTTTATACATATAAAATTAATTTTATGATATGAATTATTAAATCTTTTCATTTCATCGGCTAAAACGCGCGCCGCTGCAAAGTTATGTCTAACTTTTACGCGGCTTCGCGTCGCCTTGCCAAACGTTGAGACAAATACGAAAGAAAATTGTTTTAAATAATGTTAGAAGTTGATATAATATTTTTTTTAACTTACCGGTGATAAGAAATGTTATCATTTATTTTATTGTGCTTTTTGTCGTAGTTCACGCATCCCTTCACGACACAACTTGGCATTTTTGCTTGTAAAATTTACGACCGCTCCCGAAGACAGCCGAACGCGTTCTAGTTTAGTTCGCTATAGGGAAGACCATTTTGGGACCACGTTCGAGGCGTCATTGTAACATGCGGTCCACCCAGTCCTTACGCAGTAATATATATGTCAATGGTTACAAGTTTATTTCTAAACAAAACGTACTGATTTTTCTAAGTCTCAATAACAGCGTAAAATTTTACAAGTGTTTTTAAAACAAACACTGTCTGGTAGAAATCGGGCATAGATTCCCCGTTCCGTCGTTTTTAATAAAACTATTCTAAGTCCTTAAGCTAACATGCACAATTTTAAAGCTAAGTTATAATAAAAGTTAAAGTAAAATTCTTCTTTTAAATAAAGTTCAAAATTGCTTGGCAAAATCTTCTTGTAGATAAAGTTCAAAATTGCTTGGCAAAATCTTCTTAATCACTGCTACTAATGTTTAACAAAATTGTACTCACGATTGCACTTCACTCACACTTCCAAGTTGATGGTGGCGCCCCCTGTGGCGTCACTTGGAACTCCAACTGCCGGTTGTTGACGTTGATCTCGTTCACCTTACTGAACGAAGCTGCCCGCCTGAACTCGAATATTTGATCTTCTGTTGAACTGCTGGTGGCGCCCTCTCTCGCGTCACGTCACCCAATTTACCATACAAACAATACCTATGCTGAATTTCAGGCTTTGTTACCCCATTTCCCCCTTTAGGGGTTGAATTCTGAAAAAACCTGAAACACAAATGTTAACTCATTTATCGATAGGAGTACTGTTAAGTTTCGAATAAAGTAGTCTAACTATTCTTATTTCCCCATGTAATCTTTGGACCCCCGTTTCGACTCCTGAGGGGGTTAATTAAAAAAACCCTTTCTTAATGCACCCCTAAATCCCATAAAGAACCTTTGTGCCAAATTTGGAATCTCCAGACTCAGTGGTTTGGGCTGTGCATTGATTTTTATACTTTGCCACCCCATTTCCCCCTCTTAGGGGTTGAATTCTGAAAAAAACTGAAACCCGTTTCTACTCATTTATCAATAGAAGCACTTCTGTGAAGTTTCGAATAAAATAGTTTAACTAATCTTGTTTTCCCATACAAACTTTGGAGCCCCGTTTAACCCCCCTAGGGGATGAATTTTGCAAAATCCTTTCTTAGTGCACCCCTAGACCACATAAGGAACCAATGTGCCAAATTTGGAATCTCTAGACTCAGCGGTTTGGGCTGTGCATTGATTTTTAGATTTTGTCACCCCATTTCCCCCTCTTAGGGGTTGAATTCTGAAAAATCCTGAAACCCGTTTCTACTCATTTATCAATAGGAGCACTCCTGTGAAGTTTCGAATAAAATAGTCTAACTAATCTTGTTTCCCCATACAAACTTTGGAGCCCCGTTTAACCCCCTTAGGGGGTGATTTTTGAAAAATCCTTTCTTAGTGCACCCCTAGACTACATAAGGAACCTACTTGCCAAATTTGGAATCTGTAGATCCAGCGGTTTGGGCTGTGCGTTGATAGATGAGTCAGTCAGTTTCTTCTTTTATATATTTAGATAGAAGATAGATAAAACTACAAGACCACTCACTCACTGACTCATTGACATGTCGTTTCTCGGAATGGGTGAGAGATGGGTTAGGGAATGTTTAGGAAAAATGTAGAGTACCATAGAGTGAGTAGAGAAAAATTATAGAAGAGATTTAAATCCAATATGGCGGCCGAGTCCATTTCCGGTTTCGGTAAGGAAAAGACTTGGACGAGTTTCGACGCATAGGTCCTATCCAATATCTAGAACGATTTAAAAAAAAAGTAAAAAAAAAACAAGATGGCGGCTGCGCTGGGACGTTTTGAAATCTTCGACTTTTTGCACTAAACTTTGACGAATTGTTTTGTTCAACCGATTTCAAAACTTGGCAACACCACGCACACCAGTCGGTAGCCTATATCCTCGGAATTTCAGGAAAATTGTGGCTTTTCAGAAAAACAAAATGGCGAGCAGTGTGGCGGCCATCTTGTAAAAAGTTATAATTTTCGACTTTTTTCAAATCCATTTTTAGGGTAGTTGGCAACATCCGACGGGTTCGAATTGTACCGAGCGGTTGTGTATTTTGTTAAAGAGTGTTGCCTGGTTTGAAAAATTTCCCCATTATTTGGGTATTTTTCCAGATTTTCCCCGAAAACATGAAAAATAGAAATAAGGACATTTTGAAGAGAAACTTTGACTAGCTGGCAACATTGGGGTCCCCCAAATGACATTTGACCATTTTGGTTGGTTTTAGTTGGCAACCCCAAAAAATATTGTTTTTTTTTAATTTTTGGTACTTTTTGACTTTGGCGAGTTCTTTTGTTCTACCAAACTCAAAAGGTGTCAACACCAAGTACACCGGTCTGTAGCCTATATCCTTGAAATTTCAGGAAAATTATGACTTTTTAGAAAAACAAGATGGCGGATGCTGTGTCGGACATTTTGTGAAAAGTTGAAATTTTCGACATTTTCAAATGCATTTTTCGTGTAGTTGGCAACATCTGAAGGGTTCGAGTTGTACTGATTGGTTGTGTGTTTTGTTAAGGAGTGTTGCCTGGTTTAAAAAAAATTCCCATTTTTAGGGTATTTTTCTAGATTTTGCCCAAAAACATGAAAAGTAGAAATAACGATATTTTGAATAGAGACTTTGGCTATAGGGTAACATTGGGATGCCCCAAATTACATTTGACCATTTTCATCACTTTCAGTTGGCAACACCGAGAGCCATTGAGGTTTGAATTTTCGGGTAAGACCCGACTTTGGTGAGTTCTTTGGTTCTATCAAAATCAAAAGTTTGCAACACCACGTACACCGGTCGGTAGCCTATATTCTTGAAATTTCAGTAAAATTATGACTTTTCAGAAAAACAAGATGGCGAACAGTGTGGCGGCCATCTTGTAAAAATGACAAAAAATCCCAATTTTCGACACGAGTGATGGGACAGCTGGCATCCCCCCACTGGATTGTGTTGTATGAACTGGTTGTGTGTATTGCCGAGGAGTGTTGCCTGGTGCAAAAATTCTCCCCACTTTTGGGGTAATTTTCCCCAAAAACATGAAAACTAGAAATAACGACATTTTAAATAGAAATTTTGCATAACCACCAAGAATGGGGTGCTTGAAATGACTTTTTACCATTTTTATCACTCTCAGCTGGCAACCCCGAGAGCCATTGGTGCTTGAATCTTCGGGTCGGACCCGACTTTGGCGAGTTTTTTTGTTCTACCAAAGTCAACGTACAGCCATCGTGTTTTTACTGACAGGTAGCTTATATCCTGGTTACTTTAGAAAAATTGTGGCATTTCAGAAATTCAATATGGCGGCCGTGCCACTTCCGGTTTCCAAAACCTTGTCCGATTTGGGTCGTTCAAGCGGTACATCCCACTGAAGGGTATTAGTCTGTAACAGTTTTTTGGATTAGTAAACAAGAAATTTCCACGTGTGGGGTAAAAGTGCCAATTCCTACCTTTTTTCCCCCCTTCTCCCCCCCTCCCAATCTCTTAACTTTGAAACTAAGAGACCCATGTTCTGTTTTTTTACGGATTCGTATAAAGGAAACTAGGAAAAGTAAAAACCATTTTTCAAAGTTGTCCCCCTTGACCCCCTTCTCTACCCCTGTAGGCGTATCTCGAAAAATAAGGGGCTATTTTTTTTATTTTTTCAGATTCATAAAAAGAGGCCCAGAGTTAGTAAAAATATTTTTTCAATACTCCCCCCTTTCCCCCCCTTGAGCCCCTCTCTCCACCCCTTTTTATACAACTGAAAAAACTTTTGATTTTTACCTAAAACTATTGAGGGGCGTTGAAATTTGTATACCTTCCCCTCCCCACCCCAACCTCCCCTAAAATTGAAAGGGCTGTAACTTCATAACGGTTAGAGATAGCAATTAGGTGTTTGAACAAATTATATAGTAGGCGTCGAAATTTGTCCGGTCTCCGGTGGTGGTACGGTAACGATAGCTTTCCGATGGTAGGTAGGTCCTGAATGGAGTTAAACTGCGAGACCGAGTGGAGCGAAGGGGGAGGTGGCGAGCGAAGCGAGCTGGCGACCTCCGTTGCGTAACCAAGGTTGAGTGGGTGAAACGTAACTCAGAGGTGACTATGTACATTCGGAAAAAAAAAATTCTCAAAAAAAGAAAGGGCTGTAACTTCATAACGGTTACAGATAGCCATTAGGTGTTTGAACAAATATTATAGTAAGTGTCAAAACCTGTCCGGTGGTGGTAGGGATAAGGTCAAGATAGCTTATAGGTCTGAGTTTTTAATAAAGGTTGTAGATTGTTTTAGCGGATCTTAAGGATTCTTAGACTGCTTCATACTGATTTAGGGGTTCCCCATTTCTAGGGTACTTTCCCAGATTTTCCCCAAAAACATGAAAAGTAGAAATGACGACATTTTAAATGGAAATTTGACATAACCACCAAGAATGGGGTGCCCGAAATGACTTTTGACCATTTTCATCACTCTCAGCTGGCAACCCCGAGAGCCATTGGGGCTTGAATTTTCGGGTCATACCGGACTTTGGTGAATTTTTTTGTTCTACTACAGTCAATGTACAGCCACCGTGTTTTACTGACAGGTAGCTTGTATCTTGGTTACTTTAGAAAAATTGTGACATTTCAGAAATCCAAGATGGCGGCAGTGCCATTTCCGGTTTCCGAAACCTTGCTCGATTACCACTCACTGACATAATTGTTCTCCCATATGGTGGAGGGGGAGGAGCATATATTTTGACAGATTCGTAAACAAGTAACTCTTACAATTTGGGGAAATGTGTCAAACCTCCCCTTTTTGCCCCCCTTCCCACCCTCAATATCGTATATCGGAAAGTAAGAGATCAGTATTTTGTTTTTTTTTACGGATTCGTATAGAGGACGGTTGGAAAAGTTAAAAACTGTTTTCAAAAATGGCCCTCTTCTCCCCCTTCTCCCCCCTTTAGGCAGATCTCAGAAGTAAAGAGACCTGGACCATTTTTTTTCCAGATTTATATAAAAGGGCAATGCGTGAGTCAATATCATTTTTCCAAACATCCCATTCTCCCTACCCTTCACCTCTTCCCCCATCGTATCTTGGAAACAAGACATAGACATTAGGTGTTGGAACAAATATAATAGCAGGCGTCGAAACCTGTCTGGTGGTGGCAGAGATAAGTTTACGATAGCTTTCCGGTGGTAGGTACAATAAGCAAACTTTAGGGTAATGTTTTTTTTAAATAGTAAAAAGGTCTAAGTTTTTAAATAAGGTTTTAGATTGTTTAAGGGGATCTTAAGAGTTCTTAGACTGCTTCATAATAATTTAGGGGTTCCTTAGGGCTTTAGGTTTAGGGTTTTTGTACAGCTGTAAAGGTAAAGGTTTTCAAAATGTTTAAAAAGTTCAATATTTTTTTTTTTAACTTTAAAAAAAAAAAACGGATTTTCCAATTCATTTAAGGATTACTATGGATTCTTAAAATTTTATAAGGGTAAGGAATACTTCTCAATTCTTCAATTAATCTTGATTCTCAATAACCGAATAGAATGATATATATGTTACGGCCAACGTGATTAACTGGGCATTATTAATAAGGACCGGCCATTATTAATAATGCCCAAGAGCGATGGGCAAAGTGATTAATTTATCACTAATAGACTATCTAATAATCTTTAACACTATTTTTTTAATAATGCCCGACGGCCTGTGGTCTATCTAATAAGTCAGTGTTTGGGGATCCTGCCGTTTTGCCGAAAAGATTTTGACAAAATTTCATTACCCAAACAAATTTTAGCAACCTTTTTTTATACCATTGCAATATTTCGAATGATTTTAGTACGCATATTTTTATTTGGTCAAATTTTTACTTGGCAAAATATTACCAAGTATAATGCCATTATGGCATTTGGTCTTTAATCAAATGATTTATTACAGCAAACAATCTTCAGACAATAAACGTTTGGTGAAATGATTTGTTAAGACAAAAAATATTAAGGCAAAAATTGTTGGTTTTTAGTCAATTTTAATAAAGCAAAAATTAATCTTTAATCTTCTCTATACTGGCAACACTATGAGTACTGTCACTAAACGAATGTTATAAAAGCGTTGGTTGCCTTTAGTCACTCTCACTTCTATCTACACTGTGCTAGGAGGCAGATATTATAACCTTCCTTGTGAGTCTTTTAAAATTTGAATACCTAATAAACGAGTTAACGTTTATTTAAATTCGAACCGCTGCAGTTTTTCTTCACACCCATTTCCTATAGGTTATGGGCCCAGGACTGCTTTAATACTGTGCGTGCTTGTGTTTGTGTGCTTTACTCTTACTGTGTGCTGATCAAATAGTAAACACTACGTGGCACATCATGGAAAAATTGAAGACCAAGCGAAATATTAAAACTTTCAATAGTGAGAGATACAGCGTGTGGAATTTCTGAATTTATACGATGGCATCATTAACTGCGATCGAGACGTTATCCGAAGATCGTTTAACTTTGGCCTTCGTTAAAACACGATTGTTGGATCAAGAGATAAAATTGAAAAATGTGGGTGGTGACACAATTGGCAAGATTCTACAAGTCGAAAATAAAAACTCAAAACTTCAACGAAGAAAACACGACGACACTAAGCCTAAATCAAACCAGCAAAAGTTAAAGGCCCTCAAGAAATCTTTCACGAAGTGTTACCATTGTAGACGCATGGGTCATATCAAAAACAACTGCTACTACTTCAAATGGATGCTTCAAGCTCCAATGAGGTTTCCGGGTTCGCATTTATGTCCGGAACCTATGAGGGTTGTGTGTGACCACATCATCATCAGACCACATCATTAACAGGGCAGTAACTTTTCAAATTTAATTATACCTTTAAAAATTTCAGTTGCTAAACACAATGAATTTATTATTTACAGCTGCCATGGTACTCTGGAAGACTGGTTGTACTGTCGAGAGGTGCCACACAACCTGTTGTTAGTAACCAAGATGCAGCGTGCTGGATTGACAATTACCTTCGACCAGCATGGAACAAATATCAGTAAGGACGGTAAAATACTGATAAATGGTATGGCAGTTAATCATTTAATTTGTGTTAATTTTGAGGTTAAAGTTGATCAACCTGTTTCTCAAACGTGCAACAGTCATGGTACTAATTACGATTTGTGGCATCAACGGCTAAGCCATATTTGTAAACAAAGTTTTTAGACCTGAAAAATAACTGTATGACTGATGAAATACGCTTAATTGAGGTGGTATCACCTAATAATAAATTATGCGAAGCTGGCATGAACGAGAAACAGGATTGAAACATTACTATTTAACACTTCTAAAGAAAAAAAATACATTAAACGACCATTGTTTGTTGTGCATACTGATGTGTGTGGGCCAATCACTCCTAAAGTCGATAATAAGAACTATTATATCATGTGTTATTTATCGATCCATTTACTCACTATTGTGTTGTGTACCTAATAACACATAAATCAAACGTGTTCTGTTTCTACAGATTTTGTGACAAAAAGTGAGGGTTAATTTAATTTAAAACTGGTTAATTTTGTACTGTGACAGTGGTTGGGAATACTTGTCTAATGAAATGAAAGATTACTGTGTTTCTAAAAGAATTTCATACCATTTTACTATTTGCGGGTTTGGAACATATGGTTAGGGCAATAACTGAAAAAGCCCACGCTATGATAAGTGGTGCAAAATTGCCCGAGTGTTTTGTTTTTGGGGTGATTCAGTCTTAACTGCAGTATATGTAATAAATATTACACCTACCCGCGCTGTAAAACAAACTCGAACTCCATTTGAATTGTGGCACGATAAAAAAACCTGTAATTAAGTATCTAAAGGTTTTTGGTCCTACCGCCTATGTGCATAAAATAAAACAAAACCAGTAAAATAAAATTTGATGAAAAATCGTGGAAAAGTATTTTAGTTGGGTATATACCAAATGGCTATAAAGTATGGAACACGGATCGCGGAAAATATGAAATAGTGGGAGATGAAGTTAATTTTCTCCGATGGAGGCCGACATTACAATGTAGGTAATGAAGGAAATGAAATTGAACATTTCCATGACAAAACTGGTGTTTCTGACGTGGTGTCAAAACCAGAGTGTCAATAAAACTGGTGTTTCTGACGTAATGTCAAAACCAGTGTCAATAAAACTAGTGGTAGTTTTAGTACCTAATAGATGAGGTTAATTTTCTAAAATCCAAGACATTACAATGTAATGAAGGAAATCAAATCGAACATTTCCATGACAAAACTGGTGTTTCTGACGTGGTGTCAACGTCAGTGTCAATAAAACCTCATTGCTGTGACAGTCCTAAATCTGATAATTCCAAAGTTGATGGGTTAAAATCAGATGGATCAAAATCAGATAATTCAACCTTAAACAATCCGAAATCAGATGGTTCGAAATCTGATGAATCAGTTCCGTGTAGTAAAAATTAAATATTTCCAATATACTAAAGCCAAATGATGACAAGAAAAAGACATAATTATATTAAACTAGTTCTCGTGATAAAAATATCGACGATCCTTGTCAATTGAGAAGGAGTGATATGATCAAGGGTCGTCCCCCTGACTAGTTTCATGTAATTAATGATATTTTACTGTGTGCTGAATCAATTAGCTGCACAGTACCTACATCTTTAAACGAAATCGAAAATAGGGATGATGGGATTTTATGGGAAGGTGCATTATAGGATGAATTATATTCACTTTTAACTAATTATATCTGGACATTAGTACCTAAACCTAGTAATGGGAATGTAGTCGATTGTAAATGGATTTTTAATATTAAAAATGATGAGTTTGTCAATCCATTAAGTTATAAGGCACATCTTATTGCCAGAGGTTTTAGTAAAGAGTATGTATCTGATTATGCCGTAATTTTTGCACCTGTTGCCCGCATATTTAATTGGCATTTTAAAATAAGAAATTTACATGGAAGTGCCGGAGGGCGTAGTTAGTAAAGAAGGTTACGTTTGTAAATTAAAATATAAAGCTCTGTATGGACTAAAACAAGCTGCTAGGTGTTGGTTCAAATTATTTGATCCAGTGTCTTAAACAAAAGGGATTTGTAAATTCACAAGGCTGATGTTCATAAAAATATTTTCGTTTTGCTTTATGTCGATGATTTGGTTTTGATATGTTTTAATCGGCAATCAATCGACCGACTTAAAAGTTATTTTAAAAGCAAATTTTAAATGGTAGATTTAAATGAGATAAATTTTTCCTAGGACTTAAAATTACTCAAGGTAGTTACTTATTAACTTTAGATCAAAGTTCTTATATAAAAACCATTTTAGATAAATGTCGTATGTCTGACTGTAATCCCATTAGTAGTACAACTATAGAAAATAAACCTAATTACGAAGCTCTAAATTAATATAGACAGTGAATATAATGCACCTTGCCGTAATCTTATTGCGTGTTTAATGTACCCAAGTTATGACCTAAGTGTTAGTATTAATATTTTGAGCAGATACACAAACGAAAATAACAAAGAGTTGTGGTAATGTCTCAAAAGAGTTTGAAGGGCACTAAAGAATTAAAATTAAGGTACAAAAAGTGAGATGATTTTAATCATATATTGTGTATGTATGTGGATTCAATAGTAGTGGGTAGTAAGATGAGTGGTAATGATAACAATGATAGAAAAAGTACCACAGGTTATTTATGTGAATTATTCAATAAATGCACAATAACTTGAAATACAAAGAGGCAAATGTCTGTTGTGGCTTCGTCGGCTAAGGCTGAATACATGGCCTTATTTGAAATGCTGTAAAAGAGGCAGTATGGCTAAAGTCTCTAGCAGCAAGTATTAAAATGAATATTGACAACCCAATTGCCATTTTTTAAGACAATAATGGTTGTATAAGTATAGCAAATAATCCTGCTAGTCATAGAATGTCAAAACATATTGACATCAAGTATCATTTCTCAAGGGAAAAAGTTGAAAACAATATAATAAAATTGTTTTATATACCCACAGGTAAACAAATAGCGGATGTGCTAGCGAAGCCGCTACCAGCCGTTGCATTTAAGCAATTCCGAGATGAGATGGGTATGCAATGATGTTACATAATAATACATAACGTTAATTTACTTATTGTAAATTAATTGATTTGATGAATTGTTTAATTAATTGTAAATTAATTTATATGAGTTATGTTATTTGTTATTTTATTATGAATTAATTAATATTAGAAATTAATTTTGGTGAAATGGTCTGGCTAGGTTTTTCTGGGTTTTCCTAGTCCTTGCAACAAATGTTGGGCCATAAATATTGTAGTTCTCCCAGCTATCACTTGGAAGGTTTATAGTATTCTGGTTATTTAGGTGAATATGATTGTTAAGAAATCAGATTGTGTTTGGTTGATTGATGATTAATTTTTGAGGGGGCATGTTGGTTTTTAGTCAATTTTAATAAAGCAAAAATTAATCTTTAATCTTCTCTATACTGGCAACACTATGAGTACTGTCACTAAACGAATGTTATAAAAGTGTTGGTTGCCTTTAGTCACTCTCACTTCTATCTACACTGTGCTAGGAGGCAGATATTATAACCTTCCTTGTGAGTCTTTTAAAATTTGAATAATAAACGAGTTAACGTTTATTTAAATTCGAACCGCTGCAGTTTTTCTTCACACCCATTTCCTATAAAAATAAGATTTTTTGGGAATTATATAATTAAACAATGCAATGTTATTTTTATATATCATTTGTTTAATGCAACTTTTTTTTACATTACAATTTTAACTTTTTTGCAATGGACAATGGACATTAGCAATTATTTAGATTAGGTTAATTTATTTTTAAACAAAATGGGTAGGTTAGGTTAGGTTAAAACTGTGACCTCCTACGCACGAGCCGAGCGAGCGAAGCGAGCGGTGCCGCGGGAGCGGTCGGCGAGTGCCAGAAACGACTTGCATTAATAGAAAAAAAGAGATTGTATTTAGTAGGTTACCCGGAACTGAACTATTTAGATTAGGTTAATTTCTTCTTTAAACAAAATGGGTATGGGTAGGTTAGGTTAGGTTAAAACTGTGACCTCCTACGCACGAGCCGAGCGAGCGAAGCGAGCGGTGCCGTGGCAGCGGCCGGCGAGTGCCAGGAACGACTTGCATTAATAGAAAAAAGAGATTGTTTTTAGTAGGTTACCCGGAACTGAAATATTTAGATTATGATAATTACTTATTTAAAAAAAAATGGTTAGGTTAGGTTACAACTGTGACCTCCTACGCACTTAGCAGTTCACATTTTGGTCATTGAAGCATTTGACTGAATAGGAAAGGGTGAATTGAAAACTGACGATACTAAATATTTGGCTTATTTGATTTTGCGTAAAAACTGTTATTCCAACAGAAATATTTGACTAAATAAAAAATGTTAAAAGTACTAGTTGGTAAACAAGTTATAGTATAAACGTTCATTTCCCAAACATTAGGTTTGCGTTACAATATTTTGTGAATAGTTTTTTTGCTAAGTAATAATTTGGCAAATGAAATTATGCGAAACATTTTTTGGGAAGTGAAAATTTGTCAAATTCCTTTCGGTCAAACAAGGGAGACCCCAGTGTTTGAGATAGCATCATTGTTTTCTTTAATACTTGCCCTGCATAGGTCGGCCACCATGATTGGTCCGAATTAGTATTACAACTTTATGTCCCAGAAGTCCGAATTTGGGACATGAGGAGCGTAGGCCGAAGGCCGGCGGAGCTCCGACGACATGGCTGACGGGAGATAGGGCAGCAGCTTTTTTTTTTAGACCGCCCGATCCGACCATCTGTTTAGTGTAATTTCTATTTTTACATGATGACAGTGTTTCATAAGTAATATTTTTATCAAAATAAAAGTAGGTAACTACTGATGTTATTACATTTTTTATTGTTTATTAAAACTATTGAGGGGCGTTGAAATTTGTATACCTTCCCCTCCCCACCCCAACCTCCCCTAAAATTGAAAGAGCTGTAACTTCGTAACGGTTAGAGATAGCCATTAGGTGTTTGAACAAATATTATAGTAGTCTTCGGTGACCCCCGTAGCATAGGGATAACGATACGGGGGTCACGATAGCTTTCCGGTTGGAGTTAGGTCCTGAGTGAAGCGAACCTGCGAGACCGAGTGGAGTAAAGCGAAACGTAGCGCCCGTAGTCCGTAGCGTAACGAAGGTTGTGGTTGAAGTGTTACTCGGGGCGACGACAAGCAAACTTTAGGGTAATGTTTTTTTTAATGGGAAAAGGTCTGAGTTTTTAAATAAGGTTGTAGCACTTCAATACCCGCAATTACAGACACAATTAAAATAACAATGCACTGTGCCTCAGGAGGCACGGCCGGGAGCATACGGGTTAAATTGTATTAGATTGTATTTTTTTTTACTTTTATTTCTTTATTTTATTGAATTAGTTTTTATTAAAGCGAAGGGCGAACCCCGTAGCGTAGGGATAACGGTCACGATAGCTTTCCAGTGGTAGGTAGGTCCGTAGCGTAACGATGGTTGAGTGGGTAAAGCGTGACTCAAGGGGGCGACGACAAAAAGAGAGTCACCAATAGGAAGGGATCTGCAAGGGCCGATGCCTGCCGGGGTTGCGGGACTGTTCGAAAGAGATACCGTGGCCCCGAAACACACAGGGCGATGAAGGAGCATGGGTGGGTTTTTTGTCAGTAAAAATCTGACACTCCCTCCTGCTCCGCCCAGAGCGGGAGGAGTCATTTGATGATATCCCATCAAAAAAAAAAGGGGCGACGACACGCAAACTTTTGGGTAATGGTTTTTTAATGGGAAAAAGTCTTGACTTTTTAAATAAGGTTTTAGACTGTATTAATGTTTTTCAAAATCTTTAAAATAAATTCTCATTTTTTTTACTTTAATTTCTTTTTTTTATTGAATTAGTTTTTAGAATGAGGGGTTCTTAAAGGTTTTCATATTGATTTAGAGGTTCCTTAGGGTTTTGGTACTGCTGTAAGGGTGCTCATAAAGGTTTAAAAAATATTCAAAAGTATTTTACAAAATTTTCTAAGGACTATAATGGATTTTCCAATTCATTGAGGATTCTTAAGGATTCTCAAAATTTTATAAGGGTAAGGAATACTTCTCAAAAACACGAAACCGAACCGAATAGAATGATGTATGTCGCCGCGAGGACACCTATAAGCTAAGCTTATTACATAATGTTATTGATTGTAACTAATTTCTTATTCCATAAACGATAATACTGCCATCTGTGAGATACTCTGGCAACTATTATAACACCTGTGAGTGCCATTGACTAATTTCGTTGGAGTATCAAGCTCAACAGCGCCATCTGTTGGCTTGTCTTAATCAGTATCACTTGAAAAACAATTATCAAACTAAACTCGATATTCTAACTAAAACTATCGTTATAATTAACATAAGAATATTTGTTTAACAACTTTAGGGTTTCATTCAAATTAGCAATTAATAGTTAATCACTTGACATTATGATTCGGCGTCACCTGTCAGGGAAAATGGCGCCGAATGTGATTTTACCGTCAATACCTGAATGTTTAAATTTAGTACGAGAACTAAGTAAGTCTCAATAATAGGTCCCAACTTTAAAATAATAAGACTATTTTACACAGTGATTTACTACTAAAAAGCTTTTGTTTGTACGTACAACTTTCGTTTTGCATGCTGAGTTTACCTATAAGTGATTGTACACTATTGTTAATATGTGTCGGGATGGTCAGGATTTATTTCGCTAGGGTCGAGCATTTTGTGGGCAGAAGACGGGTTTCGTGCTATGAAAACACACTGGATGCGATACACTATTTTATTTCACATTGCACGGTTCGGCGTGGTAGTTTCCATGGAGAAGAACCGGCAAGAAACTCCATGGTTACTCTTTTCAAACAGATACACTGAGTCTAACAAATTACTTGACATTACACTTTGACACATTAACACTGGGCACAATGATTCGGGTACAGTTTCAAGATGTCTTAACTCCGCTGCGATCAGACATAGAATGTACTCGGCGCTGCGAGCTGTTAACATCAGGACTCTGTAGAAGCACGCCATGGTGGGGTAGACTGGTAAGTAGGTCGCGTGATGTCATGTCACCAATGGCGCGCTTTCGATACATTCGCCCGTCCGTACTCATGACCGGATGAGTCCGGATCCGACACGGCCATCCTGCTAGCACACGTCCTCGTGTGATCCCTGCAAACAAAAAGTCCACGACAGAAATTTGTTCCACTCGGTCACTCCTGACCAATTTCTAGATTCAAAGGGTCGGTGAAAGTAAAGAACTTTACCGTTTTATTTTAACCACATCTTGCTTCAATAGAATCAAACATCATAACTTCACACCTGCAATCCCCAAAGGGTCTAACAGAGGTGCACCCAACAGTACACTCACAGTTCGCTAGTTATGTCCAAGTCCCATGTAATAGGGGGTGAGCCTATTGCCATCAACTGAGCGCAAATCCAAACTTCGTAGCTGTTACTGAGAAATTCCCGATGGAAAAACCCAATAACACTTTGCCAGACCTGGGAATCGAACCCAGAACCTTCAGGCACACTTGCGACCACTAGACCAACAAGGCAGTCGACTAATTCAAACACGGTTAAATTGGGAATACTCTAAAATAGATCAACCCCCTGGTCCAGCAATTCCTTTTTTTTTGCCCTTCAGGTGTGTCCCTTCAGTTAAACTGGACCGGACTTAGCTAGGCCGAACAAGTATCGTTCCTTTAGCTTTCAATTTTCTTGGTCCGGTCAACTTCTGACCCTACAAGATCAACCCCCTGGTCCGGCAATTCTTTTTTTTGCCCTTCAGGTGTGTCCCTTCAGATAAACTGGACCGGACTTGGCTAGGCCGAACAGGTATCGTTCCTTTAGCTTTCAATTTTCTTGGTCCGGTCAACTTCTGACCCTACAAGATCAACCCATGGGCCATGTACCATAGTCGTTCTAATCAACCTTTAAAACTCTACTGCTATAAAAACTGCTAAGCTTACAGAAACCCTCAAGCAAAACCTCTAACGCCACGGCACTCCAGCCGACCAGCAATCGAATTGCTCTCACATCCATCAAATGGATCTGCATCACCCAGTGACTACGCACTACGGTCTTTCTAGACCCCAACCTCCGCCAGAGTTAAACACGGATCGCGCCCCACGGACCACGACTACGTAATAACTACTGGTACGGTCAAACACACTACTATAACCGAAAGGGTACTAAAACAGTGGTACACAACGTATGCCACGCACACACTACGCATGTAACGCACACACTACGCATGTAACGCACACACTACGCAAGCTACGCATGGACTACGTATGTATCTCATACACTACGCATCCACTACGTACGCACTACGTCTACACTACGCATCCACTACGTACGCACTACGTATGCACTACGTTTACACTACGTATGCACTACGTTTACACTACGTAAGCACTACGTTTACACAGGCCTACAGGTGCCACACAGGCCTCCAGGTGCCACACAGGCTGCTACCACTTAAACTTGCTCATCATCATTAAAATCCTTATCAACATCGACTGGTACGTGACCCACTGGCATTTTTCTTAGCCTACCCTGTGCCCTGCAGGCACACTTATAATTCAAAGCTTTCAGTTTTTAATTATGAAACAGAATTAGCACTCTGCTCCAGAGTATAACAAAATGAAAACGACTCACCAAAGGAATTTCATATTCCGGCTCGACGATGCAAAGGTCCACTCGCTTCTCCACCAGTACAGCAGCACTGGACCAGCGCTGGCCTGCTGTGCAGCGAGTGCGACTGGCGATGTGGACTGGTGTGCCACACTTAAAGCACATCAGTGAGCTGCTGCTGGCCTGCGGTCGATGCCCAATGCCTTTAGCAGTCGGCACAGGCAACTTCTTGATGGCAGTCGTCTTCGTCCGAAACGTCCGCTTGTTTGTCACTACTCACGTGACGTACGACGTACACGAATTTGGCACTGAACAATTCTTTAAACTGGTCCACAACACTATCTTGCTATTCACTTTGTTTTGCATTTTAAAAAGTAACAGTCACTGATTGTCATTAACACTAAAAAACGGTGTTTATCCAGATATTTCGGCGCTGTTGCAAGCACCTCTTTCTTGATCGTTTTTTGCACTCGGTATCGGGTACCACACGAAACTCATCGCGAACTTTTTTCGTCACTTTTTCGGTTTTTACACAGTTGACACGAATTGTTATTGACACTGTCCTCGCGACATGATTTCATTAGCACGATTTTATCCCACTTCTGATGTCGGGATGGTCAGGATTTATTTCGCTAGGGTCGAGCATTTTGTGGGCAGAAGACGGGTTTCGTGCTATGAAAACACACTGGATGCGATACACTATTTTATTTCACATTGCACGGTTCGGCGTGGTAGTTTCCATGGAGAAGAACCGGCAAGAAACTCCATGGTTACTCTTTTCAAACAGATACACTGAGTCTAACAAATTACTTGACATTACACTTTGACACATTAACACTGGGCACAATGATTCGGGTACAGTTTCAAGATGTCTTAACTCCGCTGCGATCAGACATAGAATGTACTCGGCGCTGCGAGCTGTTAACATCAGGACTCTGTAGAAGCACGCCATGGTGGGGTAGACTGGTAAGTAGGTCGCGTGATGTCATGTCACCAATGGCGCGCTTTCGATACATTCGCCCGTCCGTACTCATGACCGGATGAGTCCGGATCCGACATATGTTTTTGCTTGTTTTTATGCCCTTAGCTAGTGTAAACAATTGTTGGTAAACCAATAAATAAATAAATAAATAACTGTTTATATCACCGGAAATGTTCCATGATAGCACAGATTAAAGACTAAAAAGTAATGAGACAACTAGTTTATTATTAATGATTGAAAACGTGTTCACATTGGTGAATTCTGTCATTATTTAATAGTAACACAATTATTGTAAAGTGTTTCATTATTATTTGTGAGGCTGATTGAATTTACTATTGTAATAAGTTGCTGAACCGATATTGTGTTACTTCCGCCCACTCAGAACAGACAGGGAGAAACGATCCGTCACGTTAGCTTACGATTAGCAAAAACAATTGAAATACTAAGTAATTATAAGTGTTTAATGAAGTGAACGATCTGTAATACGATTTAAAATAGTGTGAAGAGTTTCTTCTCCTCAACCATAATAATTTGCGAATGGACGACTCAACTCTAGAAAGTTAGTCAGTTTCTGTACATAAATGGTTTAATAGAAATAAACGTTTGGAATTTGAGTCAAGTGCTGTGTGTGATTTCAAATACCCACCTACCTATCTATCAACAATGAAGAATCGTATCGCAAGGCGATGTGATAAATGACTGAAAGACAATATGGTGGCGAATGGCGCCAATAATTTGGGGACAGTGTTCCTCTAAGCTTTCCCTGCCGTGATATGTATATTTATGTTACGGGCAACGTGATTAACTGGGCATTATTAATAAGAACTGGCCATTATTAATAATGCCCGACGGCCCGCGGTCTATGTAATAAGTCAGTGTTTGAGATAGCATCATCGGTCTAAATTTTAAAGTTTAAAAGTTGTTTGCTTATTGGTCCGAATTAGTATTACAACTTTATGTCCCAGAAGTCCGAATTTGGGACATGAGGAGCGTAGGCCGAAGGCCGGCGGAGCTCCGACGACATGGCTGACGGGAGATAGGGCGGCAGCTTTTTTTTTTAGACAGCCCGGTCCGACCATCTGTTTAGTGTAATTTCTATTTTTACATGATGACATAGTGTTTGATAAGTAATATTTTTATCAAAATAAAAGGAGGTAACTACTGATGTTATTACATTTTTAACTGTTTAATTTTAACTACTATGTTCAATAGTTTATTTTTTGTTAACTTTTCATGAACATTTTGTAAGTTTAAAACCACTACAGTTCACCTATTTTATTACTTTGCCCATGATAGGGTGGGCATTATTCATAACGGCCGGGAAAAGTGATGTGAGTGTTGTTTTAATCACATTGCCCAATTGAGTCGGGCATTATGAATACAGACTGGCCATTATTAATAGTGCCCGGACTTATCAAATTGAACGTGACATACAGCTTAATCAAGTGGAAACCTTTCATGTCCCTTTTGGCTTTATTTGGCATTTCACTAGACTTTGATAAATGAAAGACTCTTTTATGGTTATGTTTGATATTTTTACTACATTTTTTAAGTGAAAAATCTACCAGCACAGGCACGCGAGGTGCTTGCACCTCGCGCAACACGCAAATACTAGTCTACATATATAAAAGAAGAAACTGACTGACTGACTGACTCATCTATCAACGCACAGCCCAAACCGCTGGGTCTACAGATTCCAAATTTGGCAAGTAGGTTTCTTATGTGGTCTAGGGGTGCACTAAGAAAGGATTTTTCAAAATTCACCCCCTAAGGGGGTTAAACGGGGCTCCAAAGTTTGTATGGGGAAACAAGATTAGTTAGACTATTTTATTCGAAACTTCACAGGAGTGCTTCTATTTATAAATGAGTAGAAACGGGTTTCAGGGTTTTTCAGAATTCAACCCCTAAGAGGGGGAAATGGGGTGGCAAAGTATAAAAATCAATGAACAGCCCAAACCGCTGAGTCCAGAGATTCCAAATTTGGCACATAGGTTCTTTATGAGGTTTAAGGGTGCATTAAGAAAGGATTTTTCAAAATTTACCCCCTAAGGGGTTGTAACGGGCTCCAAAGATTACACGGGAAAATAAGATTGGTTAGACTATTCGAAACTTAACAGGAGTACTCCTATCGCTAAATGAGTTAACATTTGTGTTTCAGGTTTTTCAGAATTCAACCCCTAAAGGGGGAAATGGGGTAACAAAACCTGAAATTCAACATAGGTATTGTTTGTATGGTGAATTGGGTCAGGTGTATTACAAAAACAACGATTTTAAGATTTAATGTGGCGGACCTAAAATACCATCATTCCCTGTTGGGGTCTTGGGGTGCGATTGGGTTGAAATGTCTGAAAATCAATATGGGTGTCAATACCGAGATTATCAGGGGTGCTGATTACGAAAATGGCATTTATTTTGAGATCCAGAAGATGGTGGATTTGACTTCTGTACAGGGTTATTGTTGATTTATTGTGATGATTGTGATAACGATGATGATGATTGTGATAATGATGATGATTATTGTGATGGTGATGATTTTGTTTACGATGATAATTATTGTGATTACAATGATAATAAGTGTGATAACAATGATAGTGATTGTGATTGGGATTGTGACAGTGATGGTGATTGTGACGGTGACCGTGACTGTGATAGCAATGGTTATGATAACGAGGATGGCGATTGTGATGATGATGATTGTGATTAAGATGATAATGATTGTGATGACGATGATAATGATTGTGATAACGATTATTGTGATTGTGATAGTGATTGTGATGGTGATGGTGATTGTGATAATGATTGTGGTTGTGATAGTGATGGCAATTGTGATCATGTTGATTGTGATTAAGATGATAATGATTGTGATTACGATGATAATGATTGTGATTGTGTTTGTGATGGTGATTGTGATGGCGATTGTGATGGTGATTGTGATGGTGATTGTGATGGTGATTGTGTTGGTGATTGTGATAGTGATTGTGATAGTGACGGTGATTGTGATGGTGATAGTGATTGTGATTGTGACAATGATGGTGATTGTGATAATGATGAAAATGATTGTGATTAAGATGAAAATAATTGTAATATCGAGGATAGTGACTGTGATAGTGATTGAGATGGTGATTGTGATGGTGATTGTAATGGTGATGGTGATTGTGATTGTAATAATGATTGTGGTTGTGATAGTGATGGCGATGGTGATCATGGTGATTGTGATTAAGATGATAATGATTGTGATTATGATGATAATGATTGTGATTATGTTTGTGATGGTGATTGTGATTGTGATGGTGATTGTGATGGTGATTGTGATGGGGATTGTAATGGTGATTGTGATTGTGATGATGATTGTGATGGTGATTATGATGATGATTGTGATAATGATTGTGATAATGATGGTGGTTGTGATTGTGATGGTGATTGTGATTGTGATGGTGATGGTGATTGTGATAATGATGGTGGTTGCGATAGTGATGGTGATTGTGTTATTGATGGTGGTTGTGATAGTGATGGTGGTTGTGAAAGTGATGGTGATTGTGATAGTAATAATAAATTGTGATGATTATGAAATTTGGCACATAGATAGTTTATAACCTGGATTTACATGTAGGACACTATAATTATATCCCTTTAGTATGATTCAGTGGGACAGTTACCGAACTTCACGCGGGCAAAGCCGCGGGCAACAGCTAGTTTATATTATATAAAACTACAAAGCCACTCACTCACTCATTGACATGTCGTTTCTCGGAATGGGTGAGAGATGGGTTAGGGGAATGTTTAGGAAAAATGTAGAGTACCATAAAGTGAGTAGAGGAAAATTATAGAGGAGATTCAAGTCCAAGATGGTGGCAGACTCCATTTCCGGTTTCGATGGGGAAAAGACTTGGACGAGTTTCGACTCATAGGTCCTATCCAAAATCTAAAACGATTTAAAAAAAAAAGTAAAAAAAAAAAAACAAGATGGCGGCTGCGCTGGGACGTTTTGAAATCTTCGACTTTTTGCACTCGACTCTGACGAATTGTTTTGTTGTACCGATTTCAAAAGTTGGCAACACCAAGTACACCAGTCGGTGGCCTATAACCTTGAGATTTCAGAAAAATTGTGACTTTTTAGAAAAACAAAATGGCGAATAGTATGGCGGCCATCTTGTAAAAAGTTGTAATTTTCGATTTTTTTCAAATCCATTTTTCGTGTAGTTGGCAACATCTGACGGGTTTAAGCTGTAACGAACGGTTGTGTGGTTTATAGAGGAGTGTTGCCTAGTGTAAAAAATTTCCCCATTTTTAGGGTATTTTTCCAGATTTTCCCCAAAAACATGAAAAGTAGAAATAACGACATTTTGAATAAAAACTTTGACTATTTGGCACCATTGGGGTCCCCCAAATGACATTTGACCATTTTGGTTTGTTTTAATTGGCAACCCCAAAAAATATTTAATATTTTAATTTTTGGGACTTTTTGGCTTTGGCGAGTTCTTTTGTTCTACCAAACTCAAAAGTTGGCAACACTAAGTGCACCGGTTGGTAGCCTATATCCTTGAAATTTCAGAAAAATTATGACTTTTCATAAAAACAAGATGGCGGACGCTGTGGCGGCCATTTTGTAAAAACTTGAAATTTCTACTTTTTTCAAATCTATTTTTCGTGCAGTTGGCAACATCTAAAGGGTTCGAGTTTTACTGATCAGTTATATGTTTTGTTGAGGAGTGTTGCCTGGTGCAAAAAATTTCCCCATTTCTAGGGTACTTTACCAGATTTTCCCTGAAAACGTGAAAAGTAGAAATAACGATATTTTGAATAGAAACGTTGACTAGCCGGCAACATTGGGTTGCTCCAAATGACATTTGACCATTTTCATCACTTTGAGCTGGCAACCCCGAGAGCCATTGGGGTTTGCATTTTCGGGTCAGACCCGAATTTGGCGAGTTCTTTTGTTCTATCAAACTCAAAAGTTGGCAACACCACGCACACCAGTTGGTAGCCTATATTCTTGAAATTTCAGGAAAATTATGACTTTTTAGAAAAACAAGCTGGCGGACAGTGGGGCGGCCATCTTGTAAAAATGACAAAAAATACCAATTTTCGACACGATAAATGGGACAGCTGGCATCCCCCCACTGGATTGTGTTGTATGAACCGGTTGTGTGTATTGCCGAGGAGTGTTGCCTGGTGCAAAAATTCTCAACACTTTTGGGGTAATTTTCCCAGATCTTCCCCAAAAACATGAAAAGTAGAAATGACGACATTTTAAATAGAGACTTTAACTAGCCGGCAACATTGGGGTCTCCCAAATGACATTTGAGCATTTTTATTATTTTGAGCTGGCAACCCCGAGAGCCATTGGGGTTTGAATTTTCGGGTCAGACCCGACTTTGGCGAGTTCTTTTGTTCTACCAAACTCAAAAGTTGGCATTACCAAGTACACCGATCGGTAGCCTATATCCTTGAAATTTCGAAAAAATTATGACATTTCAGAAAAACAAGATGGCGGATAGTGTGGCGGCCATCTTGTAGAAATGACGAAAAATCCCAATTTTCGACACAATAAATGTTACAGTTGGCATCCCCCGACTGGATTGTGTTGTATGAATTGGTTGTGTGTATTGCCGAGGAGTGTTGCCTGGTGCAAAACTTCTCCCCACTTTTAGGGTTATTTTGACCAAAAACATGAAAAGTAGAAATGACGTTATTTTAAATGGAAAATTTGCATAACCACCAAGAATGGGATGCCCGAAATGACTTTTGACCATTTTCATCACTCTCAGCTGGCAACCCCGAGAGCCATTCGCGCTTGAATCTTCGGGTCGGACCCGACTTCGGCGAGTTCTTTTGTTTTACCAAAGTCAACATACAGCCACCGTGTTTTTACTGACAGGTAGCTTATATCCTGGTTATTTTAGAAAAATTGTGACATTTTAGAATTTCAATATGGCGGCTGTGCCACTTCCGGTTTCCAAAACCTTGTACGATCGGGGTCATTCAAGCGGTTCATCCCACTAAGGGGTATTAGTTTGTAATGGTTTTTTGGATTAGTAAACAAGAAACTTCCACATGTGGGGTAAAATTGCCAAACCCCACCTTTTCTCCCCCCCTCCCTTTCTTGTTACTCAGAAACTAAGAGCCCCATGTTCTGTACAATCAAATTATATACAAACCTTTGGATATCGCTGGGGCTTTTAATGACTTTTTCGTTGACAAAATACACCCAAAAATAGACGCTAAATGTAAGCCAAAATCATGCGTGTCATCCATGACAAATAATTCAATGTTCATGGCACCTAGCACACCACACGATTTATATAAAATAATAATGTCCCTAAAAAACACTAGCAGTGTAGGCTTTGATGGAATCGCCACAAAGGTACTAAAGTCAGTGTCAGCCGAGATATGCGGTCATCTAAGTCACATACTGAACCTCATTGTTTGTGCTGGTAAATATCCAGATGCTTTAAAAACATCTATAATAAAACCTTTATTTAAGAAAGAAGATAGGGAGTTGATGGAATATTATAGACCAATTTCACTCATACCGGTTATTTCAAAGATATTTGAGAAATACATCTACAGGGAATTATATAACTTCATGGAAAAAAATAATATACTTTGTGAAGAACAAAAAGGATTCAGACAGCACAGAACCATAAATATGGCAATTTATGACTTTTTGTTTACTATTATGAGAAACATGGATAAACGATCCCCCATATGTGCTCTATTTTGCGATATGACGCAGGCTTTCGATTATGTCCATTATAATACTTTACTGAATAAACTAGAAGCCTACGGTATTAGAGGTAATGTGCTTGAACTTATAAAATCGTATTTAGAAAATAGAACACAAATAACGGAAATTAGCCGCATTAATGTGGTCACTAAACATGAAGAGATAGCAAGATCGCAAGAACGTAAAATCTCATTCGGTGTACCACAAGGAACCGTTATAGGCCCGTTCTTGTTCATATTGTATGTCAATGACATGCCCATGTCCCTTGAACAGCCTCTGACCATGTTTGCAGACGATAGTACAGTAACGATCCCTTGTATAAACGCAATGACATATGAAAATGATATCAATAATTCTCTTGACTCACTAATTAAATGGCTAGACAAAAATAATTTAAATATAAATTTAGGTAAGACAAAGATAATGCACTTTAGACAGCGTACTCCCGGCGTAACTAATCTCCACATACATTACAAAAATGACAATATTATGGAAGCGGGAGATACAAAATTTTTAGGTTTACAAATAGACTATAGCTTAAATTGGAAAGCACATATAGAAATGATGTGTAAAAAACTGAGTTCATCTGCATATGTTTTATATAGATTATCCTCCATAGTAGATACCAAAACACTTCCTTACGGCTTACTACGGCATAGTTGAATCTCACTTGCGCTACGGCATTATTTTCTGGGGGAACTCTACTGATAGAGACATAGCTTTTAAGGCCCAAAAAAGATGTCTCCGATCATTGTTTAAACTTAAAAGTACAGACAGTTGCAAGCCATATTTTAAGCAATACAATATCATGACCCTTCCTTGTATCTATATTTTCGAAGTAGCTATGTTTGTACAGCAAAATCCAAGTCGTTTTCAACGCCTTGCTGATGTATTTCCAAGGAATAGGCGTGACAATAGCAAACTTTGTCAAGTACCATGTCAAACCACTTTAATGCGCAAAAGTATTTATTGCATGGCCCCTATTATTTTCAATAAATTGCCAAGTGGCTGGAAAGATTTAAATACAGTGATGTTTAGGAGTAGACTACGTAAATTTTTGACAGATAAAGTGTACTATAGCATAAATGAGTTTCTAACAGAGAAAAATATATTTTTTGATTAATTTGAATAATAATGATATTTTATTAATTGAATTATATAATTGTAACAAAAATGATAATTTAGTAATTTAATGATAATTGTAATATAATGATAATTTATTAATTTAATGATAATTGTAATGAAAATGATAATAATTTATTAAATGATCTGTTGAATGATAATTGTAATAATATTAATATAATCGATCTGGTCTTGTTTCATAAATAATGTAAATGTTTGCATGCCGCATGGTAAAATATGGCTGAACTTTAAAATGTCATAACAACTATATTGTATTACCCATATTTGCAAAATAAAATTCTATTCTATTCTATTCTATTCTATTCTATTCTATTCTATTCTGTTTTTTTACGGATTCGTATAGAGGAGGCTTGGAAAAGTAAAAACAATTTTTTAAAGTTGTCCCTCTTGACCCCCTTTTCTACCCCTGTAGGCGTATCTCGAAAAATAAGGGGCCATGTTTTTTTTTTGAGATTCATAAAAAGAGGCCCAGAGTTAGTAAAACAAATTTTTCAATACCCTCTCTCCCCCCCTTGAGCCCCTCTCTCCACCCCTTTTTATACAACTGAAAAATCTTTTGATTTTTACCTAAAACTATTGAGGGGCGTTGAAATTTGTATACCTTCCCCTCCCCACCCCAACCTCCCCTACGATTTTAAGATTTAATGTGGCGGACCTGAAACACAATAATTCCCAGTTGGGGTGCGATGGGGTTGAAATGTCTAAAAATCAATATGGGTGTCGATACCGAGATTATCAGGGGCGCTAATTACAAAAATGGCATTTATTTTGAGATCCAGAAGATGGCGGATTCGACTTCTACACAGGGTTATTGTTGATTTATTGTGATGATTGTGATAACGATAATGATGCTGATAATTATGACGATGATGATTATGATTACGATGATAATGATTGTGATAACGATAATGATGATTATGATAATGATTCTGATGATTATGATGATGATGGTGATTACGATGATAATGATTGTGATAACGAGGTTAGTGATTGTGATAGTGATTGTGATGGTGATTGTGATGGTGATGGTGATTGTGATGGTGATTGTGATTGTGATTGTGATTGTGATTGTGAACGTGATTGTGATTGTGATGGTGATTGTGATTGTGATTGTGATAGTGATGGTGATGGTGATTGTGATAGTGATGGCGATTGTGATAGTGACGGTGATTGTGATGGTGATAGCGATAGCTGATATAGTGAGGATGGAGATTGTGATGATGATGATTGTGATGACGATGATAGTGTTTGTGATTACGATGATAATGATTGTTAAAATTGTGATAGTGATTGTGATCGTGATGGTGATTGTGATTGTGATGATGTTTGTGATGGTAATGGTGATTGTGATTGTGATTACGATGATAATGATTGTGATAACGATGATGGTGATTGTGATTTTGATGGTGATTGTGCTGGTGATGGTGATTGTGATAGCGATTGTGATAGTGACGGTGATTGTGATGGTGATAGCGATGGTGATCGTGATTGTGATTGTGACAGTCATGGTGATTGTGATAATGATGAAGATGATTGTGATTACGATGATAATGATTGTTATAACGAGGTTAGTGATTGTGATAATGATTGTGATGGTGATTGTAGAAATGATTGTGGTTGTGAAAGTGATAGCGATTGTGATCATGATGATTGTGATTAAGATGATAAAGATTGAGATTACGGTGATAATGATTGTGATTATGATGATAATGATTGTGATGACGAGGATGGAGATTGTGATGATGATGATTGTGATTACGATGAAAGTGGTTGTGATTACGATGATAATGATTGTGATAGTGATGGTGATTGTGATAATGTTTGTGGTTGTGATAGTGATGGCGATTGTGATGGTTGTGATTAAGATGGTAATGATTGAGATTACGGTGATAATGATTGTGATTATGATGATAATGATTGTGATGACGAGGATGGAGATTGTGATGATGATGATTGTGATTACGATGAAAGTGGTTGTGATTACGATGATAATGATTGTGATAGTGATGGTGATTGTGATAATGATGGTGGTTGTGATAGTGTTGGGATTGTGAAAATGATTGTGATAATGATGGTGGTTGTGATAGTGATGGTGATTGTGATGATAATTATAAAATGTGATGATTATGAAATTTGGCACATAGATAGTTTATAACCTGGATTAACATGTAGGACACTATTTATCCCTTTAGTATGATTCAGTGGGACAGTTACCGAACTGCACGCGGGCGAAGCTGCGGGCAACAGCTAGTATATTATGTGCGAGTGGAACTTAGTAAAAAAAAATGTTAGTGTGTAATAATTTGTGTGGCGCGCTACCGAGTTTCTACTCTCTTACTTCGGTTGAATCTAAATCTAAATATATAAAAGAAGAAACTGACTGACTGACTGACTGACTGACTCAACTATCAACGCACAGCCCAAACCACTGGGTCTACAGATCCCAAATTTTGCAAGTAGGTTCCTTATGTAGTTTAGGGGTGCACTAAGAAAGGATTTTTCAAAATTCACCCCCTAAGGGGGTTAAACGGGGCTCCAAAGTTTGTATGGGGAAACAAGATTAGTTAGACTATTTTATTCGAAACTTCACAGGAGTGCTCCTATTAATAAATGAGTAGAAACGGGTTTCGGGATTTTTCAGAATTCAACCCCTAAGAGGGGGAAATGGGGTGGCAAAGTATAAAAATCAATGCACAGCCCAAACCACTGAGTCTAGAGATTCCAAATTTGGCACATAGGTTCTATATGGAGTTTAGGGGTACATTAAGAAAAGATTTTTCAAAATTAACCCCCTAAGGGGTTGAAACGGGGGTCCAAAATTTGTATGGGGAAACAAGATTAGTTAGACTATTTTATTCGAAACTTCACAGGAGTGCTCCTATTAATAAATGAGTAGAAACGGGTTTCAGGATTTTTCAGAATTCAACCCCTAAGAGGGGAAAATGGGGTGGCAAAGTATAAAAATCAATGCACAGCCCAAACCACTGAGTCTAGAGATTCCAAATTTGGCACATAGGTTCTATATGGAGTTTAGGGGTACATTAGGAAAAGATTTTTCGAAATTAACCCCCTAAGGGGTTGAAACGGGGGTGTGGCGGACCTGAATTACCATCATTCCCTGTTGGGGTGCGATGGGGTTGAAATGTCTAAAAATCAAAATGGGTGTCGAAACCGAGATTATCAGGGGTGCTGATGTCGAAAATGGCATTTATTTTGAGATCCAGAAGATGGCGGACTCAACTTCTATACAGGGTTATTGTGATGATGATGATTGTGATTACGATGATGATTGTGATAATGATAATGAGTTTGATAACGATGATGATTTTGATTACGATGATAATGAGTTTGATAACGATGATGGTGATTGTGATGATGATTATGATTAAGATGATAATGATTGTGATTACGATGATAATGATTGTGATAGGTAACGATGATGGTGATTGTGATAGTGATTTTGATGGTGATTATGATGGTGATGGTGATGGTGATGGTGATGGTGATAGTGATTGTGATATTGATTGTGATAGTGATGTTATGAAAGTTATGGCGATTGTGATCATGATTATTGTGATTAAGATGTTAATGATTGAGATTACGATGATAACGGTTGTGATTACGATGATAATGATTGTGGTGACGAGGAGGGAGATTGTGATGACGATGATTGTGATGACGATGATAGTGTTTGTGATTACGATGATAATGATTGTTAAAATTGTGATAGTGATTGTGATCGTGATGGTGATTGTGATTGTGATGATGTTTGTGATGGTAATGGTGATTGTGATTGTGATTATGATAGTGATTGTGATAGTGATAGTAATGGTGATTGTGATAGTGATAATGATGGTGATTGTGGTTGTGATAGTGATAGTGATAGTAATGGTGATTGTGATAGTGATAATTATGGTGATTGTGGTTGTGATAGTGATGGCGATTGTGATCATGATTATTGTGATTAAGATGATAATGATTGAGATTACGATGATAACGATTGTGATTACGATGATATTGATTGTGATGACGAGGATGGAGATTGTGATGACGATGATTGTGATTACGATGATAGTGTTTGTGATAACGATGATAATGATTGTTAAAAATATGATAGTGATTGTGATCGTGATGGTGATTATGATTGTGATGATGATTGTGATGGTGATTGTGATGGCGATTTTGATGGTGATTGTGATTGTGATAACGATGATAATGATTGTGATTACGATGATAATGATTGTGATAGTGATTGTGATTGTGATGGTGATGGTGATTGTAATGGTGATGGTAAAGGTGATTGTGATTGTGATGGTGATTGTGATAGTGATAGTGATAGTGGTAGTGATAGTGATGGTGATTGTAATAGTGATAGTGATGGTGATTGTGATCATGATGTTTGTGATTATGAAAATTATTAAGATTACGATGATAATGATTGTGATGACGAGGATGGTGATTGTGATAATGTTGGTGACTGTGATAGTGATCGTGATTGTGATAATGATGGTGGTTTTAATAGTGATGGTGATTCAAATCAAATCAAATCAAAGCATTTATTTCAAGTAAGCCAGTTACAGGCACTTTTGAATTGTCGAATTTAAACAAAGATGAAAATTAAATGTAGCTACAGTCCCAGTCACAAGACGTAAAAACTGTCAAGGTACTGTAGTTGCCCATTCCCTAGCGTAGATCTCTATGGAGAAGAACGGGCAAGAAACTCCATGGACACTCTTTTAAATCAGAATATTGTTACAAAATCTTGGTTACATTATTCACGTTGAGATGGTATATTATGTGTGAACAATGTAGCAAGATGTGCACGGTAGAAGTGTCCACAGCAAAAACACACAAACAAAAAAAAAATACAATTCAAAATAATTCATTCAAATAAGCCATGGCAACCAAGAGATTACCAGTCACAACTGACAGCGCCCGTTCACGGACATGAGGCATGGATCAGCACCATTCAACTCAACCATTTTGAAGGGAACTAAATGATCCGACACATGCGCCACCATCAGCGAGACACTTGAGTTAGCATGACATACTCCAAACCGCCAGGGCACATTCAAGTCAAGAAATGACGTACGTTTCCAGTGATTGTGATAATGATGGTCGTTGTGATAGTGATTGTGATGATAATAATAAATTGTGATGATTATGAAATTTGGCACACAGAGAGTTTATAACCTGGATTAACATGTAGGACACTATTTATCCCTTTAGTATGATTCAGTGGGACAGTTACCGAACTGCACGCGGGCGAAGCCGCGGGCAACAGCTAGTGAGTTATAATTTTCACCAGAGAAGATGGGTACCAATAACTCCAAGGAGGAGGTGATCCTTCCCCAGAACACCGCTGCGGGCATTAACCAGGCTTCAATAGAAGAATTAAGGACGCATATTGGAGTCACGAACATAATCTTGTTGCTGATCCTCACTTTGGTGTCACTGGCGTTGGTCTACGCAATCTACAGAATTTATAGAAGATGTCACCTTCAATGGATTGACCAGCAGATTCACCAGCATACAATGCGACGTTCGTTTCTTCGCAGGCTACAAAAACCAACCATAGGCATGGACGATGGAGTAGTGTAACGTCGAAAATATAGTGTTTGTGCAGTGATATATTATAAGATACAAGTGCGGTCTAGTACGATCAACATTTCATTTAATATGACATTGAATAGCGTAAAAGAGAAGAGATCGGTGTAATAATGAAACTTTTTTTTTTTTGGAACTTTAAGATATCTAATCTGGCACTAACCTAATTATGATTTAAATCAATGAGATATAGAATCATGTATGCAAAAGAAGATTTAGCTTTTATTATGGTAAGTTATGGCAACTAATTTAGAACAATTGTGTAATGACATTAAAGATATAAGAGTTTATCTAATTAAAATTGGTCCTGGTCGTAGAACAGACAATGTATTGACTAAGAAACTCTCTGAGGCAAATTATATTTTTATGAGATATTCTGATTATGTAGTCCAAATTACAAGTGATATACAAAAAGGGAAAGTGGTCAGGTAGTGACTCAGAATTAATTTATAAGTACATTGAGAGATTTCAGAGTTTATATGCAGAAGTTATAGAATTGTGTAAGTAAAACTGAAACAATGTCTACGTTTGACCTTAAAGTTGCGTTAAATTTATTACCACTCATGAATGACGAGGAGGCTAATACCAGGCAATTAATAGATAATATTGAGTATTATAGTTCATATCTTTCAACACCAGACTGTAAGAAGCAATTAGTTAATTTTGTACTTAAGAGCAGATTGTCTCAGGCTGCTAAATTACGATTGTGTCCGAAAAATTCTAGTGTGGATGACTTGGTGATTGATATGAAAAAGGTGTTTTTACCTCAAAAATCAGCCACGGCATTGCAAACTAAATTGACTTCAATAAGACAAAAATGAGTTAATTATACGGAACGATGGTAAAGAAATTTCCGAACTTTTCATGCAATTGACGGTTTCGCAGGCCAAAGGGCAATCCGAGAACTATAACATATTGAAACCTTTTAATGAGCAATACGCGATAAAAAAATTCGCCGATGGGTTGCGAAACCGCAGGCTAAGCACTAGGCTAGCAGCTCGAAATTACAGCTCTCTCAAGGACGCGATACAGGTGGCACAAGATGAAGAGATAGCCTCGTCTCCAAGCTCGGCTGAAGTATTTCAAGGGGTTTTAGGCAAAACCGAAGTTATCGAGGTCATCGGGGTCACGTCAACCAAAGATATTCGCATCGAAGACCCTATCGTGGAGGTTACCAAAACAACAACGGCAGTCGCGGTGGATGGAATGGGCATCGCGACCACCAGCACGAGCAAGCCGCCAAGGATACAGAGGTAAGTCTTACTATAATAGAAATCAAAGGATGCGCAACAACGACTCTAACAAAGTTAAAGTGATAACTGAACCGGAAGCAAACGTAGAATCGGCCAATACTTCTAATGACAATAACAAAAAGTTTTTTCGTGAATAAAATTCCATCATGCAATAGTAATTGTTCAATTAGTCTACCAATAAACAGTCATGCATTCCAATGGTTACTTGATACGGGTGCATCGATTTCAGCGTTAAAATATAAACATGTTCTAGAAGAGCGCATTGCATTTTGCAAAGAAAACATTTCTAAAATGATATCGGAGGCAAAGTAATAACAATTGGATATTATTTAAATTTCAACGTAAATGGGCATCAATTGAAACATAAGTTCTATGTATTTGACTTCTTACCAATTAGGGCGAATGGCATCATCGGTCAGGACTTTCTGACTAAGTATAAAGCGGTATTAGATTTTAAACATAATGTAATCACTTTGTCTACTTATTATAACTACATTAATTTACCAATGATTACCATTAGCAATCATTTAGATATTCCACCTAGATGTGAATCCGTTCATTATATTTCGACAGATATTGAGGATGAATGCTTAGTTTGCGCGTCAAATATCAGTGACGGTATTTACTTAGCGAGTTCATTGGTAAAGCCAGTTTGTGGTAGAATACCTATCAAGATATTAAATACTACGGAAGATTATGTAACACTTAAAGAAATTAAACCAACTATACATAGTCTCAGTGACTATAATTTATGTTCCTTTTCTCAAAGCGAATCAAATGCGAATTGAGTTAAGAAACTATTTTCATTGTTACAATTAAATGGAGAAGAACAAACATCAGTGGAGAATTTATGCGCAAAATACAGTGATATATTTTATTTACCGGGAGACAGTTTGACAACGACAGATATTTATAAAAAATCAATAACTTTGCAACCTAATACGACTCCCATATTTACAAAACCATATAGATTACCTTACATTAATACCTCACGCTCAGAAAAAGGAAATAGATAGACAGATAGGAAAAATGTTGCAAGAAGGAATTATAGAGGAATGTAGAAGTGAATGGAGTAGTCCAGTGTTAATAGTTCCTAAAAAATGGATAGGTACCAGCGGTCAGAAAAAATGGATCCTCTCCGACGCTAAACGCGCGGAATTGCACACCCGAAAAGCTAACATGCAAAAATTTTTGCAAGTTTTCAAAACATTTTCTGCCCGATCCGATAAAAACACATGTAGCTCAAAAACTACAAGTCCTAGAGCAATTTCAAAAATACTGTTGTCAAGCTGATTAGATAAGGAATCTACTTATCTAGAAATCAAAATGAAATACTTTAATTATATACTCCAAGTCATAATGTATAGCAAAAAATAGTTACAAAAACTGATATTTCGCTAGAAATATCAGTTTTCTCTTAGTTTTTTATCCATTTTAACATTAAAGAAATAAACTAGACTATATTTCCTTTCCAACAAGACCACAATCTCATTTATAGCTCAATAGCATCATATCTAAATATACTTATGAAACTAGATACTCACTGTTTGTTTACATCTGGGAACTAATTTTTGCCAGCCGGTGTTGGATGAAAAAACACACAAACCCACATGTTTTTTGGTGTTGATAGTTGAACAATCTAATCACCTCACTAATTAAGCACTGTTTTTCCCATTTCACACACGTTTTAGTCACTAAATCACGTATTTCTTCACACAACACAATCACTATAGGTACATATAATAACTACCTTTTCACGGGCGAAATATTGCAACTTCGAGATTCCAAAACGAATTTACGTTGACAAAATAATAAAGCACGGTTCACAAGGATAATTTTGATATATAATAGTATCAGCTACCATTAAAAATACCAGAGTTATCACGACATTTGCTGCGAAGGGAAATTCGAGTGTTCACCGTCTGTCAAATGAAAGTTTTTTTTTTTTTCGGCAAATTGTCTATGGAGTAGTGTTGCGATGTTCGATTTTATTATTGAGGAATTTAGTAACGAATTGAACACAGAGGTATAAGCTCAGAGCCAGTTTTAGACGGTTTTTAATGCAGTTTTTTGGGAGGCGGGTGCGCGTAGTACAAGTGTGACAGATAGCGCTTATGTATGTAGGACAGCGATAAACAATGTGTGACAGATAGCGCGGGAGTGGATATTTACAAAACCATATAGATTACCTCACGCTCAGAAAAAGGAAATAGATAGACAGATAGGAAAAATGTTGCAAGAAGGAATTATAGAGGAATGTAGAAGTGAATGGAGTAGTCCAGTGTTAATAGTTCCTAAAAAATGGATAGGTACCAGCGGTCAGAAAAAATGGAGGTTAGTCATTGATTACAGGAAGTTAAATAATTGTATTGAGAATGATAAATTTCCTCTACCTAACATAACAAAAATACTGGATTCGTTGTCAGGATGCATATATTTCAGTCATTTGGATTTATATCAGGGTTTTCATAACGTAGAACTTGATAAAGATAGTTGAAAGTATACAGCCTTTTGTTCTGGTCAGTACCAGATGACAAGAATGCCAATGGGACTCAACACCAGTCCCTCTTCCTTTTCCCGGATGATGACAATGGCTATGGCAGGTCTTTCATATGATAAGTGTTGTAACGTTGTTAATTCATAATTTGATAAAACGTAAACAAATACAAAAACCGGCCAAGTGCGAGTCGGACTCGCGCACGAAGGGTTCCGTACCAATTATTATAAAAAAATCACGTTTGTTGTATGGGAGCCCCCCTTAAATATTAATTTTATTCTGTTTTTAGTATTTGTTGTTATAGCAGCAACAGAAATACATCATCTGTGAAAATTTCAACTGTCTAGCTGTCACGGTTCATGAGATACAGCCTGGTGACAGACAGACGGACAGACGGACAGACGGACAGACGGACAGACGGACAGACAGACGGACAGACAGTGAAGTCTTAGTAATAGGGTTCCGTTTTTACCCTTTGGGTACGGAACCCTAAAAAGAAGTCATTTTAATATCGTTTCCAGCCGACCAAATCACCTGATCGCGCCTGTACTTTTGTCTCACTCGCTCACGTTCTTAAAACCAGTTTTTTCCCACTCCATCATTCTACGCGCGCCGCGAGCGGTGACCACGCTCGCATACCTGCAGAGGCCAGTCGTCATCTACGCGCGGGCAATCTATCAATTTGGCCCCACGTTGGGCGCCAATGAAGCGTGGGAATATGGAACCCTAATAGGTTAGAACAAAATTCACCAACACTTTCATAAAAATAATTTATTAAATATAGGTCGCGGATTACTAAAGCCCGTCATAGGTTTTTTTCGACATATGGAGGTAGGCGCGTCAAGTACTGCCCTGGCTTGCGCGTAGCTGTATGGACGCTGGAGCCGAGGAGCAGGATTCAGGACCCGCAGGGTAGGCGGTAGTGGTGCCGGATGCCCGATGCCCGTAGAGGCGTCGTTGGATGCTGGATGCCGGTGGAAGCGACTCGTCAGATGCGAGTGTCGGCACCAGGTGACGCGGCAACGGCACACATGGTTAAACCCGGTGAAGGAATATCCCGAACCTTGGTCCCTGGATATGATGTCCAGAATGTATGCATGGTTCTCTGCTTATCCTCTCCTGACGGTGACCACAGCAGCGTAAGCGTAAGCGTAGAGATGGGTACTATTGCGCTTAGGGCGATATGTGTGTAGAGGTCACCTTCAGAAGCGGAGTTTACAGAAAAAAAAAGAAAAGAGAAAAAAAAGGTGTGAAGCACTTTTAAATTAATATTTACAAACATGAAACATTGTTGTAGCAAGGTTTGAGGTTAAACGAATAGCTAAAATGATGTGTAAGAAAAAGATGATGAAATAATTTTATTTATTTAATTTATTGCACAATGTACACAACCAATTTTACACGCTAAGCTTAAACTAGTGAGTACATGACCCTGTTAGGGTGCAGCAAGATAACTTAAAACTAATATTGCAGAAGAGGTATCTAGATTTATCCAATATCACATAAATATCATTAGGAATTATATATTAAATTAATTAAATTGATATCTAACATTTCATTTCATGTACTTAATAATACTTTTCTGAGCGTGTTAAAGTTTAAATTAATTAATTAAAATTAGTTAAATAAGCCAAACATAACTTGATTATTAATAAATATAAAATCATGTAGGGGGGGTTCTTCCGATGACTTCACCCGCTCGAAGGAAACACTTGATTTACTACAAGTATTTATTACGAAGTGAAGGTTTACAGTTTATACATAATTATAAAATATACAGGCACAGTTACTCTTAGCCCGACCAAGTCCGTTTGAACGAAGGCAGGGAAACTGATTTCTCTATCTCAAAAAGTAAATATTGTGGTAAGACTACAGAACCATCTAACAGGGGAGTTCTACGTGACCTTTCCAATTAGGATGAGGTTCAGTGGATGCACCTTACTGCTAGTTGGGAATAGCTCGACGAAATTCCAATAGGCTGCCGTAGTCATTAAGTGGCGGAGGATCTTAACACCGCGATTCAGGAGTGCGCGTCATAAGCATAACGCCATCTAGTGGTGAGTAGTGGAACTAATTAGCGACGGTATTTATTAAGTGGCGGAGAATCTTAACACCGTGATTCAGGATTGCGCGTCATAGGCACAGCGCCATCTAGTAGCGAGCGGCGGAACTTTTCGTACAACAATCAATGAACTTCGGCTACCTATGAATCTAATACACAGTAGGATGTGTAAATAGTAAATATTAAAATAAACGTGTGTTACAATCATAAATATATCATCACTATCATCATCAAATTAAATTAATATAATCACAAATATAATGTCAACATAATAAAAATATAATAAAAATACACCATTCGATATTTAAAATGCCGTACTAAAATTTTATCGAATGTCAAAAATTAAAATCATACACCAATCTAACGATCATAAACGAAAACATGTCATATAAAATAAAAAATAATCACAAATTTTAATAGTATTTACATAGAAAAGAACCTACAATAAAATTAACACATGATATATATTTTTTAAATTCTATTTTAACATTTTATCTTCCATAATTTTTAACATTTTGCACATCATTGACCTTGACATGACATTTAGAAATAAGCACTGCGTGAATTTGTCAACACTTAGCCACTTACCCGATATGGGGAATTAAACACTGAAGTTAATGTTCCTTTATTGAACTTTTCAAAAAAGTAAAATTATTAAAAAGTTTTGGAAATTATCAGTAGTCCAAAAGTTTAATTGGCGAGGCTGCGCATATGTCGTCTAATATATGTGAAGATTGCCCGCGCGTAGATGACGACTGGCCTCTGCAGGTATGCGAGCGTGGTCACCGCTCGCGGCGCGCGTAGAATGATGGAGTGGGAAAAAACTGGTTTTAAGAACGTGAGCGAGTGAGACAAAAGTACAGGTGCGATCACGTGATTTGGTCGGCTGGAAACGATATTAAAATGACTTCTTTTTGTATTTGTTTACGTTTTATCAAATTATGAATTAACAACGTTACAGTGTCTTATTTACCAAGACGATTTGATAATATTTGGTCGTAATTTAGGAGAAAAAAATAGGAATTTACAAGATGTTTTCGAAAGGTTAAGAAAAGTGAATTTAAAGCTTAATCCCCAAAAATGAGAGTTTTTCAAAAAGGAAATGCTATACTTAGGACATGTAGTGTCTCGAGAGGGTGTTGTGCCCGATCCAGAAAAAATAAAAATTGTCGAAAATTACCCTTGCCCAAAAACAGTCGAAGAAGTCAAGCGTTTTACAGCTTTCGTAAATTATTATAGAAAGTTTATACCGAACTTTGCGGAAAAAGCTTATCCTTTACACAAACTATGTAGGAAAAATGCGACTTTTATTTGGGACCAAGAATGTCAGAAAACATTTGAAGATTTAAAACAATGTTTAGTCTCTCCTCCAGTTCTGCAATATCCAGATTTTACAGAAACTAATCAATTTATAGTACAAACAGACTCATCAGGTTATTCAATAGGCGCTATTTTAAGTAACGGAAATAAAAAAAACCAGTAGCATACGCGAGTAGAGGTTTAAATAGTGCAGAACGGCGCTACCCAACAATCGAGAAGGAATTATTGGCAATAGATTGGGCAGTAAAGTATTTTCGTCCATATCTGTGTGGCAGAAAGTTCAAAATTTTGACAGATCATCGTCCATTAATTTATCTTTTTAATACGCGGGATCCATCGAGTAGGCTTATGAAATTTAGATTAATATTAGAGGAGTATGACTACATTGTAGAGTATTTTTATTTTATTTTTATTTTATTAATTTTAAGAAAACTTACAGCTAATACATTCGAGTAGACAGAAGTAATAAGTAGAAGAAAGCCAATTACAAGTTTCCACTTATATAAACTATGTATAAATTTACAAAACGGTAAACAGCGTGAGAGTTATACAAAGAAACAACTGAAGAGAATAACATTACACAAAAAAAAAGTTACATTTCAAAGAAAAAGTTACCTAACGTTTTTTTTAATTTCTGGACACTATTTGTAAATAAATCAAGCTCAACATCCCGGCACACCTTATTGAACATTCGACATGCTCTTATAATATATGTGTTTTGCCTGTAGATAGGTTTCACAATAGGTACATGAAGGAGATGAGGTCTCCGGAGAAACACAGACGGTGCACGAAGTCCAATCTTGGCTACCAGCTCAGGGACGTCAGTAGATCCATTCATTATATTAAATAGGAAAGTGAGATCTGCAATTTTTCTTCGCTCGTGTAAAGGAAGAATATGAAATTTCTTACACCGACTAGTATAGTTAGGAAGATAAGTATTTGAACGATATTGAGTGTACCTTAAAAATCGCCTTTGTATGCTTTCGAGGCGATTAATATAAACATTGTAATTTGGATTCCAAATTTGAGAAGCATATTCGAGATGGCTACGGACAAAAGCACAATATAGAATTTTCATCGTTTTGACATTCTTAAACTCAGAAGAGACCCTAAAAATAAAACCCAATGCTTTAGAAGCTTTCTTGACTATATTGTCAATATGCGCATCAAACAAAAGCTTCGAGTCAAAAGTTACCCCAAGATCCTTGATGACGTTGACTCTGGCAATTGAAGTATTCGATAGTTTATAATCATACATAATAGGATTTGGCTTACGAGAAAATGTACACACATAACATTTAGAAATGTTTAAATCCAACCTATTTCGATCGCAGTAATCATGGAACCGGTCCAGATCTTCCTGTAATAAGTATGCATCCTCTATTTTTGATACTTGACTCAGAATTTTCATGTCATCAGCATACAATAAAATTTTAGAGTTTAGGAAGCAAGAGGCGATGTCGTTAACAAAGATATTAAATAAAAGGGGTCCTAATAAGGATCCTTGGGGAACCCCCGACGGAATGTACATCACTCTCGAGGTATAACCGTTAAGGACTACAGTCTGGCATCTATTTTCGACATATGATACAAACCATCTGTACAAGCTACCCCTCACACCAATCCCTAACAGTTTGCGCATTAGAAGTGTATGATCTATTCGATCAAAACATTTACTGTAATCAGTGTATATAACGTCGACCTGAGACCTCTTGGACATATGCTCTGAAAGATAGTCACTACAGACCACGAGATTGGACGTGGTGGAGCGACCTTTTAAAAATCCATGTTGATGTTCGGAGAAACTTAATTTAAGAGAAGAAGAAAGTTGTACGTGTACGATTTTCTCCATAATTTTAGCGAACACGCAGAGTTTGGAGATCGGTCTATAATTTATTACATTGTCCTTAGGTCCTTTTTTATGAATCGGCGTTATATACGCTGACTTCCAGATTGTAGGCACCACTCCCAAGTCAAATGACCGTTTGAATAATATTGTTAATGGGATGGATAGACACCTGGCGCATTTGGTTATAAAAATTGGTGAAATATTATCCGGACCAGCGGATTTATTGATATCCACTTGCTTTAGCAAGCGAAATACCTCCTCCTCTCTCACATCAATAGAGCAGATGTCTGATACGAGACCAGTAGACTGATCCACTTTCGCAGAGGCTAAGAATTCATTCGCGTCGCGTCGCTCTTGGAAGTTTGAAAAGAAATAGTCGCCAAACATATTACAGATTTCCTCCCCGTGACCAGACGACACTTCACCAAATTTTAATACTGATGGGTAACAGTTGGTATGTTGTTTAGATTTAACATATTGCCAAAAAGCCCTGGGATTTTTAGAAATGGCCAATTCAATTTTTGCTATATAGTCGTCAAACATTTCCTTCTCCAGATCTTTAGCCCGTTGGCGTAAGGTAACAAAAGATTGATAGTCCGAGAGATTTCCATAGATTTTAAATTTTGAATGAAATTTTGATTTTTCTTTAATTATTTTAATAAGAGGGCTTTTGTACCAAGGAGGATACTTAGCCTTTGGAGCGATAGTTTTAGATGGAATATGTGTATTATGAAGCAAGTTTATAGTGTGATAAAAGAAATTAACAGCTTCTTCAAGAGGCCTACAATTTAGCTCAAATGGCCAATCTATTGCCATCATTTCTTGAATGATGGCGTCATAATTTGCCTGAGCATACAAGAACTTGACTCCAGGTCGAGAATGCAGCTGATGAAGTTGAACGAAGTCGGCAGAGATACAGAGTGCCTTATGATGTGGGTCCTCTTGTACTAGTGGATCCAGGCTGCAAGTGACAGTTACTTCACTGTTAGACAAGACGAGGTCAAGAATCCTGTTGTTAACATTACGATGTGAGTTGTACTGTAGCAAGTTGCAAGCGGTGAGAGTATCACAGAAGCTAGTTGGAATGGGACCATGCAAGTTACCAGGACATAGATGATCACCGTCTGCCGCAGCGTGCCAGTCGACATTCGGTTGGTTAAAGTCACCGAGCACTAAAAACTTATCTGCGGGATGTTTAAGAACAATATCTGATAAATTACTAGAAAACTTATTGAGTTGTATCATTAAAAAGTTGCCAGATTGCTGGTTACATATATACACAACACATAAATGTATTTTATAGGTTACTTTGGGTTTCTTTTGGTGCAAAGTTAAGGTAATCCACAGATCTTCGGCAGACGAGTTCCATTCATTGCGGACATCGGCAACTAGTTCTCGACGTATAGCTATTAAAACCCCCCCACCCATAGTTTGATTAGTTTGCGAGTAACTTCGGTCACGCCTCCATACAAAATATCTATCATCAAATAATTCGCTATCGGAGATACCATCAATAAGCCATGTTTCCGTCAGACAAATGACATCAAAAGAATTTACACAGACATTTCTGTAGAAAACCGATATTTTCGTCCGTAGCCCCCGAACATTTTGATAAAAAATACTAATAGGCGCCATAATAATTCAAAGATAACGCCAGAAAAATAGTTGATATAATATAAGGTACACTCAGACTTAGTGCCAAGTAAAAGCTATAGGCAATAAAAGTCGGCTTAAATAGCGAGTGGTGGCAAGATAAAGCGAAAACTATATTAAATAAATCAGATTTGATAGAATAAGCGCATGAAATCGTATTCAAAGTGTAGAAACATTTTGTTTTAAAATTGTATAGGGTATGAGTCAGAAATTTAAAGTGTAAGCAGATCTCACCTTTAACCGCACAAACATAGAGTATAATATGACAATAAACAAAGCCTAATGAGTCGAATGAATAGGCGACGCTAAGCGATAAGAGAACAAAAGGCAGGCGAGAATGGAATGTGTGCAAAAAATACGTACCTATGTTTCTCAAACTTAAACTTAAGTCGAACAAATTCACTATCAGCACTGATGTGTCCACAATATTAATGAAACAAACTTTTTCAAAAGGAGTAAACAACACGCAAATAAGTGGAGACGTTTCAATTAAAAAACAAACTTTTTTAAATCTTGCTCTGTGTGGATGCAGTGTTTGGGAGACGCGGTGTTTTTTCTTACGAGTATCTTGCATCCTCTAACCCACACATGTTCAAAGCCACGCTCTTTGGCTAGAGCTTTGGTTCTATTAAGTAGGAGTTTATTTTCTAGTGTTAGGTGGTCGTTGATGTACACCCTGTTATTGCCCTGTAAGCCCAGATCTCCAGCATTAAGTTTTTTATATTTCCTCGCTGCCGCTATAAAATCGTTTTTAAGGTAACTATTGTGTACAGAGCAAATAATATTTTTATTTAGTTTGTCATTGCGTGTCGGCACCCTTGCTATGTAGTTTATCTGTTCCCTCTGTACATGAAAATCAATTGCTTCACCAATCTTGGCCATTATAGCGAACAGGTCTTCATCCTTGGATATTGGCACTCCTTTGATCTCAATATTGTTCATGCGCGATCTCTGTTCATTCTCAGACTGCCGATTCTCAAGCTGGGTAAGTCGATCCTGCAAGTTGACTATCACTTCTTTGGTGGTTTTCATTGTTTCTATTTCATCTTCCAGAATGGACACTCTTCCCGCCAAAGCTTTTATTTCCTGACCGTAGGACTCGAAGGACGATTTCATTTCGTGGACTTCTTGCCGTATGGATTTTAACTCCGCTAGTTCACTCTGGATAGCCTTCACACTCTCCATCAACGCTGGCAATGCTTCCATTTTAGCTGACAAAAGTTGCAGCTCAACCATGATGGTCTCCGAGTTTGCTGGTGATGCCTTCAAACAACCAGTTTGGGGACTGGCAACCGGCGTAGCCTTGCAGCTTTGACATTTCCAAGTCAATTTACGCTCGCCAAGTTTTCTCCAACCAGCCTCTGATATCCCAGCACAGGGAAAGTCGAATTTCGCCTTACAGGCAACACATGTAGCACCATCCCTCGCTTCAGTGTCACAACGCTTGCACGTAAACATTTCTACTGACTTTGATAAAAAGATTGAGAAACACTGTCAGCGGCCGGTTTACGGAAACAAATATGTTATAGCTATTAGCAACGCCGTGTACTCGTGCGATCGGTACGCCGACTACCGCCGAACTGAATGTAAAGGACTGAATGTAAAGGTATGTAAAGGACTGAATGTGAAGAAACTGTATGTAAAGGGTTTGGACAACGCAGCTGCAGATGCTTTGTCCCGGATTTCTTTCACTAGTGAAGATTTAAAGCATATGGGTGAATCATATATAAATGTAACAATTAGGGCACAGGCGAGAAAATTGCAAAGCTCTCCGTGTAGTACGACGTCTGACGGAACTTGGCCTGATCAACCAGGTGTCGTGGGAAGTCATACAAAACCAAGAAAGGCTATAGAACTTAGATTTATCGAGAAAAAGGAGTTAGATATTTTGAGAAAGAAAAATAAAATTACTGAAGAAAAAAAAGCGTTTTGTTATGTAGAAAGCAAGTCAACAATTTTTATAAATCCCGACTACCAATCACAATTAACGCGAGCCGCATTTGTGAGGGAGTTAGGTAGATTTTGCAAATTAATAGACGTCGACGAAATATGTATAATGAAGAATAGAGAAAATACTGAATTTATTTAAGAACTAGCTTTCGCCCACGGCTTCGCTCGCGTTAATTTTGAATTTGTCAATCAATTCGGGTTGTACTCTGTTTGATGTGACATGACCTCTGGCCGTTGCAGACATGGGCTCAGAACGGAACATTATTCTAGGACGCTCCTACATAGAATGTTGTGTGTCCTTCTATTTGGCGCGAATACATATAAATTCTGGGCATTGGACACACGCAAACATGCTACATATAGCTGTCCATGGGAAAAGCATGGCTTTTCCAAATGCACCCCTGCTACCTGCAATGTTCAAGTTCGTCACATGGACGGTATAATATACAACCAAGAGCGTCCGATGATTTTACCCCAAGCCAATCTTCAACAGGCGTACCTTGAACGGGTTTTTTTTACTCCCTTCTTGAGGTGTTCTATGTATAACAACGGGGGCCTTGAAAAAGGTGGTTGAAGTGATTTTTAGAGGTGATGAAATCCTTTTCCGGAATTAACGTTCATTAAAGAAAACAGGCTGTCCATTTCCTAAGTGTACGGTAACAGTACGTAATACATGTAGCATTGGACGTTTCCAAATACTTTTCCCTTTAAAATAACATTCATTAGTTTGTGGACCTTTAAACGAAACACGCGGGCAACTAAATCATGTCGGTCAGTAATTCTTTGCCCAGGCATAAGCTCTTCTGTTATTTTCTTCCATGAGGGATTGCAGGCGAAAGTCACGAATAGGTCAGGCCTGCCGTAAGTGCATACATAGGCGAAAGCGTCTTGTGTATATTCATGCTGATAGCGTCGAGGAAAGAATAACATTCGGCTTAAATCGTTGGGTTTTATATTACGAATTTCCATCCGTGGTAATTGAATATTGCAGAATGTAATTTTTAGCTCGTAGTTTTTTCTGGTTTAAAGAAATGTAACGAAGACGTTTGCCTCTCGACTTTGACGTACGTACATACTTAAAAATGGTAGAACAGCTGTCTTGACCGTAGAAGAAGGTTAAAATCATTTACACGAAGCATCATGTGGTAGGCGTAAAAATCCATACAGGAAACTTTCTTATTAGGAACTGGCTGTTTCATAGTGGGATTAATGAGTGGTATATCAAAATATTATCCCGACAGTCCTTTGCTAAAAATTAACGGGTACTGCAAAGCATCGTAGAACTTATGAGTATCGGCTCCGCGTGTCAGTGTTCGTAGTTTGTAACACTATTTCTCGTAAAGAGAACTAGCCGACACTCACTACGACAGCAACTTCATTAATGATCGGTGCATTAAAACGCCTCTCATGTTCGCCACGCGCAGTTCAATCAGCATCGATAACGATCAATAGATTTTGGTTATGTAACATAACCGGTAATAAAGGAACTCAATTGTTTCTCCTAAAATTGCTTGTTGGAAAATCACTATCATAATTATCATATTGTTAGCTGCAACGTCAGTCTAGAGGGAGTTAAGAGTCATCAGCCCTATATAAGCCAGCGGAAACCAGCCCGCCTCCTCTTTGGCCGACAGGCGTGCGCTCGTGAACATCGTTCTAGGAATCTTTTCGTGTCATTTTATTTTAGTTAGAAATATTCTTTTGTTTTGTAAAATTTAAATTAAAAGATATACGTTTGATTGTGTTAATTTTTCTCTTTTTTTAATAAAAATCTATTTAATTTCCCAAAATCAGAAGTGGGATTGAATGCTATTATAGCCGCTTCAAGTCATTTCTGGTTCCATAATAATGTCGAGTAGAAAACGTGCACCACCGCGAGAGCGCGCGTCTTCGCCTAATTTAGGTAACCTAGCAGCTGGGATGGAAGCAATCCTCAACCGCCTGACAACGCTAGAGAAGCGCGCCAAAACACGTTCAAGCACGCAGCCGCTGCCTGCCCTCACCGAGCCGGAGACGGCCTCCACAACGAGCGCGCCACGTGGTGAGAGCGTGGCCAGCACAACGGCTTCAACGGACATCACGGAGCGTCTTATCGACGCGCTGAAATCCATAAACCCGGTGAGATCCAACCATTATTACGTGTCTGATTTCGATCCTACCATTCATGACGCATATGCGTGGTGTGACGAAGTGGATCGTGCTCGATCGCGAAACCAGTGGGATGAAAAAGAGTGCCTAGCCCGTGTGGGACTATCTCTAAAAGGCGACGCACGTTTCTGGTTGCGCGAGTGGACCAGTAACAATCTTACTTGGTCAAATTTCAAATCGGAGCTCAAATCACTTTGTCCACGACGCATCGAAGTCGCAAATATTCTTTTTGATGTGATGTGTAAAGAATCTGACAGGTACTCCACGTATGCAGACTACGCGCGAAAATCATTGTTACGATTACGTATTGTGAAAGGATTAAGTGACGAATTATTGTGTGCCATAATTGTGCGCGGTATAAATGATCCACAAATACGTGCAGCCGCCACGAACACGAAATGAACACCAGAAACTATCGTGGAGTTCCTTTCAATTTACGTGAAACCAAATTGTTCAAGTGTACATAATAATACTAGGTACGACACGCAACAGCCGATCTGATTCCTCCACTGACCGATTCCACAAGCGTCCTGCCATAAATACAGATGTACGTACACGTTGCTATAATTGTAACCAAACCGGGCATAAAAGCAAACATTGTTCAAAACGAAATAAGACCGATGATGACGGTAAAACTAATAAAAATAAATCTGAGACTACCCCCGAATCAACTAACAAATCTGATACTAAAGTTGTGTGCACATTTTGTAAGAAAGTAGGTCACACGGAGAATACTTGTTTTACGAAAGAACGTTCTGAAGCGCGAATTAGATCTAAGTAATTTAAATTTTTGTTGTAAAATAACGTGCGATCGTCTAAAAAGGATGTCATAACAGCAGTGATCAGTGGAGTACCCACCGATATTCTGATTTATAGTGGTTCGAGTATTTCTTTTCTTTAATATCAAATCATCTTGTCAAACATTTCTCATGTCGCACGAACCCGAGTGTACAGATATTGCGTGGTTTAGGTGTAATAGAAATGCGTTTCTATTGCTTCGTAACTTTGCTAATAGAATTTTGTGACGTCACCTTAGAGGTAGATAAGTTGTACCCCGTGATTACCTTAGTGCGCCAGTGCTTATTGGTACAGATGTACTGAATAGGGAAGGCATAGCATACATTCGAACTGGCGATTTGCAGCGAATAATTAGGAATAGTTCAATTGTAAATAACCTGACACATAGTGAACCGACTGTGCAACTGAATTCGATCAACACACAATTATTGTGGTGATGAAAAAACGCGTTTATCGTTAGTGCTAAACAAGTATTCAAAATATTTTCTCAGTGAGACAGCGACAACCATCGTAAATACCGGAGAGATGCACATTCGGCTTACTAATGAGGACGGGTTTTTCTATCAGTTTAAGAAAATACACCTTCCTTACCACTGAAGTGTAGTATCCTTGGGAGGACGATCAGTAAGGGTCAGGTTCGGCCGAGTGTACAAAAAATAGATGCACTTGGTCCTCTACCTGAATCTAATGGGTACAAATACATTCTTAATATCATTGACGCTTTCACGAAATATTGTTTTCTGTATCCTATGTATAAACAAGTAAGCGCGGTACTAAAGCGAGCATTTTGGGTTAGCGGTTAGGATACATGTAAATTATAGACACGAGTACCTACTGGTCCAATGTACTTTGGAGGCTACAGCTGGTACTGAACATTAATAAGCAGAAAAGTACTCAATGCTCAGCATTTAATCTGTTTATCGGCTGTGACACGACAACCCTTGCTATAAACGCTCTCATCCGAGATATAACTGTCGACGGTTCCACACCAAATCGCGAAGCTTGGCGTGAAATGAGACGACAAAGGGCCGAGGATCTGTTGGCTCAAAATCAGGCTAACCAAGATGCGTGTGTCAATAAAAGTAGAAAGGCACCTAGAGCCTTCGCTGTGGACGATTTGGTTTTTGTTATTAAATCATCTCAAACTACTAATAAACTCGACAGTGGCATCCGAGGCCCATATCGCATTATAAATGCGTTGCCAAATAGTCGATATGTATTACGGCTCTTGGCGGGCTCTTACGGGAAAACTACGCAGGCAGCCGCGGAATATATGATTCCGTGGCGAGGCGAGTGGACCCCCCAAACCTGTGCATCCTTCTTCGAATGTAAGATTACTAATTCTTATTTTGCTTAGCATAAGGCTTCTGTTTCCTTCATGGACATGCTTAGAGCTTATGTTTGCTATGGCGATGTGGGTACTTATTTTCTATCTTGCCTACATAATGTTATAATCGTAATGTTATGTGTATATCAGGGTGATCTGGATCAAAACTCTTATAAGGCCTTGTGTGGCATAGAGTTGACTGGGATCAAAAAAATATGTTTGTGCTGTAACATACATGTAAGGCCTGGATGGCTTCGGCATAAGGCATTGTAATGTTTTGTTTTCGTGTAAGGCCTTGTGTGGCATCGAAACAGCATCCCATCTACCTCCTCGTGTAAGGCCTTGTGTGGCATCGAAACAGCGTCCCATCTACCTCGTGTAAGGCCTTGTGTGGCATCGAAACAGCGTCCCATCTACCTCGTGTAAGGCCTTGTGTGGCATCGAAACAGCGTCCCATCTACCTCGTGTAAGGCCTTGTGTGGCATCGAGATTGTGCCCGAATTGTAGCGTGTAAGGCCTTGTGTGGCATCGCTTATGAATTTATTTCATGAAACATAACATGTAAATATGTACCAACGCATTGCTACATCTTGACCCATCCAAGTATAGAACTATTGATGAGCATGATGTATGTTAGATCTAACATGTATGTTGTCTGCCTCCCCAGGTTATGAGGACTCTGTGGTTGAGACTGCTGAGCCAGAACAAGGACCGTCTGCAGAGGGCATCGAGGACGCTGCCCCGTCAGGAGAGGCCGTGTTAGCTGCAACGTCAGTCTAGAGGGAGTTAAGAGTCATCAGCCCTATATAAGCCAGCGGAAACCAGCCCGCCTCCTCTTTGGCCGACAGGCGTGCGCTCGTGAACATCGTTCTAGGAATCTTTTCGTGTCATTTTATTTTAGTTAGAAATATTCTTTTGTTTTGTAAAATTTAAATTAAAAGATATACGTTTGATTGTGTTAATTTTTCTCTTTTTTTTAATAAAAATCTATTTAATTTCCCAAAAATATCATATCCGTAACACGTTTGCTATAAACTTTTAATGTTCAAAATCCCGAAATTTTGTTTCACATAATAAATTATCTTTACTTCTAAAACTATTCTGTCATATTATCGAGTAGGATAGCTACTATAATTATTGAATCCCCTATTTTTACATGACATAAAATCATATGTCCCAAGTATTGCATTATATAATATGTATTATTCCGAATGTTCATTTATAAATGGTTAGTCCTAAAAAAATTGCTTAAAAGTTAGGTTTTAGTGACAGAAACAAATCCCTGTAAACCCGACTCCAAGCAGTCTTGTCTGCCCTACCCCTTTTTTTTCGGATGGGAAATCATCAAATGACTCCTCCTGCTCTGGGCGGAGCAGGAGGGAGTGTCAGACTTTTACTGACTAAAACTCATCGTTCCTTCCTTGCCTTTTGTGTTCCGGGGCCACGGTATCTCCTTCGGACAGTCCCAAAACCCCGGCAGGCATCGGCCCATGCGGACCCCTTCCTATTTCTGACTCTCTTTGAGGCACGCGTGGAACACGAACGCGCCGCGCCGTCGCCATGGCCTGTCGTCATGAGACGGATGGACGGCGAGCTAGCCCATAGCCCACCGTCCACAGGCCCGCGCCTACGGTCGCCTCCGACGCCCAGGTTGCCTCCCACGGCGGCCGGGACGTGAGGTTCTCTCCCTCTCACGTTCCGCCACCTCCTTCTCTAGCATTACTGCTTCGCAGAAGGAGGTGACGGTGTCCCATTCCGTCTCGTTTCGGACCATGGCTTGGACCAGGGCTGAACGCGAGAGGTCGCCGCCGCCAATCGCCGCTTCGAAGACACGGCGGTGCTCCGCCCACGCGGGGCACACCTCCACCACGTGCTCCACGGTGTCCTCCGGTCGATCCTCGCAGTGGAAACACCCGGAGGATTCCTCCCGGTCTGCCCTACCCCCAGGGTGTAATTTAGAATCACGTAGGCGTGGTAGGGCGAGGTGGCCCACAAGCTGAGGAGCAGGTGGTTTTATTACTTGCCGCCGCGGCTGAGGCTGACGCGCGCAGCCGGCCAGCAAGCCTAGTTAGTGATAGTGGTGAGTGTTAAACAGATCTGCGACGATAAGCTCGCTTGGGACCGCCGGAGCCTCGCAGTGCCGGAACCGTGACAGAAACAATGCCTGTTGCATGTTGCTTGCTTGATGATACTGTGTGCTTGCTTGCATGCTGTTAGCTTGCTGCATTCTTGCTGCATGCTTGCTATCTTTCCTGGTTTTGAAAAGATGTCTCATCAGCTCTCAAAGCTGCTTGTCGCTTCTTTTGTTACCATTGCCTTTTTAATTCGCCATGAACGAAGGATTTTTGGAATCAAGCAATTTTCGCTGTTCAGGCTCGCGATGAGCTCCTCCCTAAGTTGGAACTACGTTTAAGAGGCATTTTAATATGAAAAAAACCGGCCAAGTGCGAGTCGGACTCGCGCACGAAGGGTTCCGTACCAATTATTATAAAAAAATCACGTTTGTTGTATGGGAGCCCCCCTTAAATATTAATTTTATTCTTTTTTTAGTATTTGTTGTTATAGCAGCAACAGAAATACATCATCTGTGAAAATTTCAACTGTCTAACTGTCACGGTTCATGAGATACAGCCTGGTGACAGACAGACGGACAGACGGACAGACAGACGGACAGACAGCGAAGTCTTAGTAAAAGGGTTCCGTTTTTACTCTTTGGGTACGGAACCCTAAAAAAGAAACCTAACCTTTGAAAATAACAAACCAACCGAAAAATAATAAAAGGGAACTATTAAAATTTTGTTTATTTTCATACAATTGTTTGTATTAAAGATCGAGTCGGATCAAGTAGGATCGACAACGCTTAATAATTATAGATAATTAAGTGCCGCAGATTTAGACAACCAATCCTAGCGAATATTTTTTTAGGAATCAGAAAAACCAATTTAACAACCTATTTAACGACAATAATAATTTATTATTCATGTTATACTCGTAGTTAGGAGGATGTAAAACTGGTCTAGACTCAAAAAATAGGGTACAAAAGGTACTTCAATATAAAAAAAAACTAAACTACTAAACCAAACTACTAAAGCAAATAAGGCAAGCAATTAGGATACCTACCTATCAAATCTATGCTTGGACGGATTCATCTATTGTTGTCTCCTGGCTACATGGAGATCCGAACAAAATGGAAGGCGTTTGTGGCAAACCGCGTTGTCGAGTTTACAACCAATGTAAGTTGCAGTCAGTAGCACCACGTCCAATCTCACGAAAATCCGGCCGATATTGCATCAAAGGGTATGTTAGTGGGGTGCGATGTCAGAAGTCCTCCACGTGTGTCTGGCGGCTGCTGGTTCTTCTCGATACGTCTGGAGGGAAGAGCAGCTGCTGGGCCGGTGTACCCTGGACGCGGCGGTATCCTTCTCTGGGGAATGAGAGGAAATGAGAGTTTCCTTTTATCCCTCGGGGAATGTGACCGCCGCGGCTAATGATTCTGACAAGGGTGGGGTCCATTCAGGACCAACGGTGCGTTCCTCTGCGTGACCCTCTGTAAAGCAGAGGGCATAGCAGAGGAGTGAGGGCGGGCTCGGTGTGCACTCACCCTGCCTCCGAGCAGACAGAGAAGGATCCGTCCTCCCGCCAATCTCGTAATCAGATTATCGAATGCTGTGGATCACGTCTCGCGGCTTCGATAGGGGACCGAGGGTCTTGGCTTAACCGCCCGGACCGCGAGGTCGAAAACCTCTATAAAAGTTACTGTTCGCGACAAGTGTTTAAAACAGTGTTTTGAATGGTGCAAAGAAAGAACGTTCGAGAAAATACGTTACTACAGTGTGTTCGTGTTTTGATTTCGAGTGCTTTCTGTTATTACTAGTTTTAAAAGTAAGTAGGTACAACTTCGCTCCAGAATAGTCTCGTCACAGGTGCGCGTACGCAAGCTATTTATAAAAAACACCGACAATTGTTATAGTAATTTCGACCGTACGCCGAGGGCGTAAAGTACCTACTTCCTTAAATCGTTCAAGTTGTTTATCATCCTTTTACTAATACATTCTTTTGTATTTTTTGTTAATGTTTTTATGAATAAACGTTTGTATAGCGAACAATACTATATCGCTAGAATATTCGCGAATTTTTTTTTGTGTCTGCTGTTAGTATAAAAGCACAGCGCAGGCGCCGCGAAGTTTAGTCAACTCCGACCACAGACCTGTTATCATAGAACTCGCTCCTGGGATAGGTCCCTTTGACCCTAATAGACCTCCCTCTACTAAAACGATCACGGACTGGGGGAAAGTAAGCAATTTGCTGAAATCCACCGAGTCCCCTCACTTAGACTAGATCCCCGACAACATCGAAACTGTAGCCGACACGGAAGCCGCGATCAGCTTATTCACAGAACACGTGCAATCAGTCCTGAACGAATGTTCAAGGGAAGTTCCGGCGGATGATCACTGCTGGAAACTCCCGGATGATGTGCGTGATCTTGTGACTGAGAAGAACGCGGCCATCCGTGCCTACAGCTCTTTCCCCTGCGCCGCTAACAAAGCTTTAGCTGCGTGAAGAACGCTGGGACAAGATGCTCGGTGAACTCGAACCGACCCATAAGGCTTTCTGGGACTTGCAGAGGAAACTTCGTTCCTCTGAAGTCACTTCTATGCCCCCTCTCATTCGTCCCGATAACACCGTCGCTTTTGAGGACCACGACAAAGCCGAGTGCCTAGCCGACAGCCTAGAGGCCCAATGCTCCCCCAGTACCCTGCCAGTAGACATAGCTCACCTCACAAAGGTGGATGCTGAAGTTGAACGCAGGACCTCACTACCGCCCGTCGAAGACCCTGATGATCCCATTCCCCCAGTCACTCCAGACGAGGTAGAGGACATCATAAAAGGTCTCAAATCTAGAAAAGCCCCTGGCTCTGATTGAATCACCAATAGGGTGTTCAAACTTTTCTCCCCCGCTCTCATAGTGTTATTGACCGCTATCTTCAATAGCGCCATAACTAACAACATCTTCCCACAATCGTGGAAACAGGCTACCGTTATTGGTATTCCCAAACCGGGCAAGCCTAAATCTTCCCCTAGTAGTTACCGCCCCATTAGTCTCCTCAATGTCATAGGCAAAATCTACGAGAGGCTTATTTATAAGCGTCTCAAGGACTACGCCGAACCAAAGAGTTTAATTCCGAAAGAGCAGTTTGGATTTAGATCCCAACACTTTTGTGTCCAGCAAGTGCACCGCATTGTCGAGCACATTAGCGCCCGCTTTCAGCGAGGCCTGAAGACCGGTGCCTTGTTCTTTGATATCGCGAAAGCATTTGACAAGGTCTGGCACAACGGGCTGATATACAAGCTATACCAGCTCGGTGTGCCTGATCGTCTCGTGCTCATCCTTCGTGACTTTCTGTCAAACCGCACATTTCAATACTGTATTGAAGGTTCGCTCTCAACCCCTCATCCGATCCGCGCCGGTGTCCCTCAGGGATCGGTGATCTCCCCATTAGCCTTCACGCTATATACCAGCGACATCCCCAAGAGTAAAGCATCCGAGCTAGCCCTCTTCGTCGACGACACGGCCATTTTCTACTCCGGTAGAAGTCCCTCTAGTATTACTAGCATTCTTCAGAAGTCCGCAAACGCCTTAGGCGATTGGTTCCGGAAATGGAGAATCGAGGTCAATCCCGAAAGAGCCAGGCGGTACTTTTCTCAAGCCCCCGTCAACTCTTCCCCGAGACCCCTAGTCCGATCACCATGCTAGGCAAGCCGATCCCTTGGGAGAAGCGAGCCAAGTACTTGGGAGTCATTCTAGACCGACGTCTTAACTTTGGTGAGCACATAAAGACGGTGCGTTCGCGTACCGCCTTTGCTCTCAGTAGGCTTCACTACATACTGAACGCACGTAGCAAATTGTCACTCAGGTGCAAATTGCGTATTTACACCGCGTGCATCAGGCCTATCATGACTTTCGCATGTCCCGTTTTCGCGCACACCAAACCCTACCATCTTCATAAGATGCAGACCCTCCAGAATAGGTTCTTGCGAAAGGCCACAGGTGCCCCACCTTACGTTAGGAATGAGCAACTCCATGTTGATCTCAAAACCCCCACCATGATGCAGTACATGAAACGTCTGACCAAGGGCTTTTTCGATGTGGCCGAAAAACACCCTAATCCGCTGATTTCCTCAGCAGCCAGTTATGTCCCCTCTAACATATCTAGGATTCGTCGACCTAGGCTTACCCTTCTCACACCCGATGATCCCATCACCCTTTACCAAGAGAGTTGTAGGGAAACGAGTACACTACGTAGGTACAAATACAAGAACCGATTCAAACCGCGAATCCGGTCCCGCCGCCGAGGACCCCCGCGACCCCCCAGTTACATCACTGCCCGACCCTTGCTCGACGAGCCAGCCCGCGACGCTGAGCAAGTAACTAACCCGAACCCAAATAATGATCCGACCCAGCCTGTTGTTGTCCCTTTAACGTCATTTTTTGTGGGTAAATTAGTTAGTTTAGGGTTACGTTTATATTATTTAGTTGGTCTACTTTATTTATCCATTTTAAAAAAGGTGGAGTTTATAAATTCGTATTAAGTCTTTCTTTATATGATTTTGAAGTCGATACCAAGTAAAACTTGTTATTTATATTAGCTAGGTAAATAATTTACTTGATACCGACTTCATGTTCACATTTTAGTCATTATTAGCTGACCCGTGCAACATCGTCTACGTCACATGACCACCTACCTACTATCTACCTACCTACTACCTACCTACCTACCTACTATCTACCTACCTACCTACTACCTACTCCCTTCCTACCTACTACCTACTGTAAGGCGCTGTAGATGGCGCTCGAGGACCGTCATGAAGTTGCTGGCTGCGAAGATAGCAACGCACGGGCGGCGCGCGGCGGCGCGTCTATCTGGTATATATTGCACCGACACCGAGGAATCGCTCTCTTGGCTCGCGGACACCGACGGCTCAACATCAACTTAGCATTTCGTTCTACTTATAAGTTTATTTTTAATTAAATATTTTATACATCTTTTACGTTGTTTCTCTGAGTTCTTATAGCTCAGAAGCGGGAAGAACTATTGCAACCCACGTAAGTGTTTTAAATAATAACTATTGGTGTACTGATACAGTATCTACCGTGTTTGACTATTGCTTGACTTTATTTTATAGTTGCATTTCACTTGACTGTGAACCCTATCTATTGCTTCGTGTGATTATTCTACAATAATGGGACAGCATAAAAAAGTAAACGTAAAAATAAGGACGATAGTGACGATGAAAAATCCTTGCGTCACCGTTTAGTCAAAGATGTTAATACACGTAGATTACTAGAACGCGTAGCCATAGTGGAAAATCAAGTCTTGCAAGGCAGAGTAAGCGTAATATCCGAATCGGGGGGTAGTTCGAGTGCTGCGTCGAATGAGGCAAATCAAGGCGAAGATGCCACATCTGGTGGGCGTTCGTATACGCCACCGTCGCTACCCACGGTACCCTACGTGAACCTATTGCCTACCTATTAACGAGATTCCGTTAGCGCGTTCCGGAGACGAGTCCCCGATGGCACACACCGTAGCAAAGGATCCATGCGTTGGAGATAACTCTCGTGAAGTACGTTCTGAAAGTTGCGTGCAATCGGCATCGGTGATAGTCCCCGTCGTTAGAAGCTACCACTGCAAGTCCACCACATTGCCATCATAATATTCATACCTCGTGCTCAACTTCTTTAAGATATTATTATGTCGGTCGTAGTGATCCAATACCGGAATTCGATCCTCATATTTCTTTGATAACAATGGAACAATGGATTAGAAAAGTTGAGGGTACTTCAAACATGTACGGTTGGGACGAAAAAACTGCTATATTTAATTGTTCCTCTAAACTAAAAGGCTATTTCCGCGAGTTGTCGTGACCCAATTAGCTTATTAAATTACTTGTCATCGTTTAGGCGCCCGGCAAGCGTAAATGTTAATCGCAATAAAAAGTACAATAGTCATTATGATGACCAATTAAAGTGTAATATTTGTAAACGACGAGGCCATACTGCAAATAAGTGTAATAATAAATCTCGGAAGCAAGACAGCCCGACTTTGGTGTGTGTATTCTGTAGCAAGCGCGGTCATGACGAAACTAATTGTTACACTAAAAATAAAAAATGCAGTTACTGTGGAAAAACAGGTCACATAAAACAAGACTGTCTTAAACTTAAAAATCGTCGTACAAGTTCTAACAAAGAAAATGGCAAACAATGACATACTGTGCGCGTTATCAATGATGCGTCGGGTAGTTCGAAATATTACATGCCCGTAAAAATTAATGATTTCTCCGTGTATGGTTTTATTGATTTTGGAAGCGCTTGTGTCACAATAACAGAATCAGTAGCTAGTCGATTAAAATTAGAAGCAAGTCCTTGCGAAAATATTGTTTTGTCCGGTTTTGGTGGCTCAAAAACCAATCCAATCGGTGTGATAGTTGTTAAGATTCAAGTTGACGAGGCTACTTGTGATTGTAAGGCTTTTATAGTACCTGACTCTGCTCAAGATATTGGTGCTATAATAGGCCAACCTTTGACAGAGCATTCTACCGTTTATGTGATTAAAACACCAACATCTTTAAATATATTTAATGCAAATCAATTTCTTGAACTACCTGATTCATGTAGTGACGTTGAGCGCGTCAAGTTGGTTTCGGATGACGAAGTAATTTTAAAACCCGGTGTAAATAAAATACTATTATCTTGTTTTGATTTTGTCTCTGGTTCGATTACACTGCGTGCTACTGAATATAATACGCCGAGGGCGGAGTGTATTATTCCCGAATACGACACCGAGATTATTGATGGCAAAGTTGTCGTAAACGTAATTAATATTACTAATGAGGTCATAAAACTACCGCGCAACCGATGCGTGGCGCGAGCGACGCGGCCGGTAATAATAAATACACAATAGGTGATTACCTGGAATCGAATGTCGTGACCGACCTTGAATCTTTACTGCACGACTATTCCGATTGTTTTTCGGGTAGTGAAAATAAAATTGGAAAATGTTCAGTCCAAATGCACATTGAATTAACTGATACGAAGCCTATTTATTACCGTCCGAATCGAATGTCTTTAGGAGATCGGGAGAAAGTCCGTGATATTGTGTCAGACTTATTGAGTAAAGGAATTGTGGAGGAATCAAATTCCCTATATGCCAGTCCCGTCATATTGGTTCCCAAAAAGTCGGGTGAAGTACGGATGTGCGTGGATTACCGTGCATTAAATAAAATTACTAAAAAAAGAACGGTATCCTTTACCTGTAATACAAGATCAGTTAGACCGGTTATCCAAGCAACGCGTTTTAACCTGTCTTGATATTATGTCAGCCTATCATTGCATTCAAATTGCTGATGATAGTAAACGGTATACAGCGTTCATAACACCTGATGGGCACTAACAGTATACACGTATGAGCTTTGGATTGGTGAATGCACCGTCAGTGTTTCAGCGCGCAATGGACAATATTCTCGGTTCTTTACGATTCCAATGTGCGACAGCGTATTTAGATGATATTCTCGTTTACACTGAAAATTATGATGATGCATTGCGCCGTCTCAAGGCCGTATTAGAGAAAATACGGGATGCTAATGTGACGCTCAGGTTAGACAAGTGTTCTTTCTTAGTTTCAAGTATAGAGTACTTAGGACATGAGGTGTGCGATGGCGAAGTCAGGCCATCCAAGTATAAGCTCACTGCAGTACATGATTTTGCTGTGCCGCAAAATGTACATCAGGTACGTCAATTTATGGGTCTAGCAAATTATTTTAGGAAGTATGTGTCTAATTTTGCTAGCCTCGCTCGTCCTATCACTATCCTCACCAAAAAGGATCAACCATGGGTATGGGGTGAAGAACAGTCTCTTGCATTCCACCGCTTTAAGTCAATTTTAGTAAAGCAACCTGTGTTGGCGTTGTTTAATCCGGGTTATGAAACCCAAATTCATACAGACGCGTCCAAAATAGGATTAGGTGGAATATTGCTTCAGAAGCAGCCGGACGATGCGTGGAAACCAGTCGCATATGCGAGTAGACAGACTACGTCTGTCGAACAAAAGTACCACAGTTTCGAACTAGAGACGTTAGCTGTTGTCATGAGCCTGAAAAAGTTTAAGATATACGTGTCAGATTTAAAATTTGTGCTAGTGACCGATTGTAGCGCATTACGCTGGACATGGAGCAAACGAGATTTGTCTCCCCGTATTGCCCAGTGGTGGCATGAAGTTCAAGGTTTTGACTTTACTGTTGAGTATCGTGCCGGCAAATCCATGGCTCACGTGGATGCGCTGAGTCGTAATCCTGCGGATTCAGTAATGCGATGGGTCGATAAAGACCTAATCGAATGTTTGCAGCAGGATGACGACTCGTTGCGTGGTCTCGTGAACCAGTTGAAGGATGAGGTTTCAAAGGGCATAACTAATGGCTTAGCTAAAGATTTCTTGTTTGAGAATGGTGTAATATATAAAAAAGTTGGAAATAGTCAAAATGTAGTCGTTCCACGAATATCACGTTGGTCTCTTGTTCAAAGTTTCCATGATAATAACGGTCACGTTAATTTTAATAAAACTTACAATGCCATAAGGTCAAAATACTGGTTTTACGTATGCGCCGGTTTATTCAAAAGTACACTCGTGGTTGTATATCATGTCAATATGCTAAAAAACCAACTGGCCGTCGTGTGGGCTTGTTACATCCAATTAAAAAGGTGGCCGTACCTTTTCATACTGTTCATGTGGACCATCTTGGCCCGTTCTGTAAAAGCCCATCAGGCAAAATGCACATTCTAGCAATAATAGATGCTTTCACGAGGTTTATATGGATCGAACCTGTTCGAGACGTCAGTAGTAAATATGTATTGCAGACGTTTGACCAATTAATTAAAACTTTTGGTGTTCCAAGTCGTATAATAAGTGACCGTGGCAAAGCTTTTAGTTGCAAAGATTTCAAAGAGTATTGCACTCAAAGGCAAATAAAGCATGTCATGACGGCAGTCGCTAGCCCAAGGGCGAATGGGCAGATAGAACGTTTTAATAGAACTATACTTGACGCCCTTGTAGCATACGTTGGTGATGACCAAAATGACTGGGAGAAATACTTGCCTACTTGCTTAGGTGATAGGTCACCTAATTTAGACGAGTTGAGGGAAGCCGCTGTCACGAGATCAGCTAAATTGTCTCAGCAGGCAAAAGACAAATATGATCAAAAACGGCGTTATGAAGCACCTTTTAAGATAGGTGATCTAGTTCTTGCCGAAAGAAAGATCATTCGTAAGGGTTTACGCAGTGGTAAACTTATGCCTCGTTTTAACGGGCCATATAAAATTGTAAAGGTCTTGCCTCATGATCGGTACGTGATTAAGAGTACACGTAACCGTGCTCGACTTTATGAAAATATCTTGGCGAGGGATAAGTTAAAACTTTTCCATTGCAATCATTCCGATGAGCCTGACAATTCTAATTCTGAGTAATGAAATACAAAAGTAATGTTGTTCAGGACGATTTATTTCATTTGATTAGTGCATAGTTAAAAATTGTTAAATGGATCCATTTTTAGTAATTGTTGATATTATAAATAATTTATGATCGATCTTTGTTTCAATAGCGCTAACCTTAAGAGGTGTTTAATTTGAACATAACCTTATAAACTAAATTAAATAATGCATTTAGCCTTAAGAGGGTGTATTATTGATAATTGGTCGTGAGTAGTTCCTTAGGAGGAAGACAATACCTTAGGAGGCTATTGTGACACGACATTTATGATGTGGACCCTGAAGGGTAAGCCATCATTATAACCACAAACAGTTTTATTTTATAAGATTGGGTTATGTAAACATTAAGAAGTTATTCTTACTGACATTAAGAAGTCAGATGAAGTAGGCATTCAGAAGCCAATCGCACTGACATTTAGTCAGTTCAGTTAACATTTGACGTCAATCACTGGTGGCCACTGATGTTGAGACATCACTTTAAATTGACATTTAGACGTCAATCACACTGACATTCAGACGTTAGTTTAATTTGACATTTAGACGTCAATCACACTGACATTCAGACGTTAGTTTAATTTGACATTTAGACGTCAATCACACTGATATGACATTAGTTTAATTTGACATCTAGACGTCAATCACACTGACATTTAGACGTTAGTTCAAATTGACATTCAGACGTCAATCACACTGACATTAGACGTCAGTTCAAGTTGACATTAAGAAGTCAATAAAACTGACATTCAGACGTTAGTTCAAGTTGACATTAAGACGTCAATCACACTGACATTCAGACGTCAGTTCAAACTGGCATTAAGATGCCAATCTCACCGTGTCGTCGCCACATCGAGAGGTCGTGAGCGAGCTGGGGTCGTCATCAGCACCAAGGAGCCAGAGCTACGCGGGGCGCGTAGCTGTATCAGGAAGGCCGACTGTAAGGCGCTGTAGATGGCGCTCGAGGACCGTCATGAAGTTGCTGGCTGCGAAGATAGCAACGCACGGGCGGCGCGCGGCGGCGCGTCTATCTGGTATATATTGCACCGACACCGAGGAATCGCTCTCTTGGCTCGCGGACACCGACGGCTCAACATCAACTTAGCATTTCGTTCTACTTATAAGTTTATTTTTAATTAAATATTTTATACATCTTTTACGTTGTTTCTCTGAGTTCTTATACTACCTACCTCCTACCTACCTACCACCTACCTACCTACCACCTACTTACCTACCTACTACCTACTTATTTTTCACCGTTTAAACCTTCCGTGAACTTCCACAAACAATTCAAGAGACCAAAATTAGCCAAATCGGTCCAGCCGTTTTCATGTTTTAGAGCGACGAACGGCAATTCATTTATATATGTCGGAGTTTGTCAGGAATTTATTTCCCTAAGTTCGTGCTTATGTGGGCAGAACACGGGTTTCGTGCTATGAAAACACACTGGATGCGAAACACTATTTTATTTTGCATTGCACGGTTCGGGTAGGTAGTTTCCATGGAGAAGAACCGGCAAGAAACTCCATGGTTACTCTTTTCAAACAGATACACTGAGTCTAACAAATAACTTGACATTACACTTTCACACATTAACACCAGGCACAATGAATCGGGTACAGTTTCAAGACGTCTTAACTCCGCTGCGATCAGACCCAGAATGTCCGCCTCGCTGCGAGGTCTTAACATCAGGACTCTGCAAAAGCCGCCATGGTGGGGAGTAGGTCGCGTGATGTCACCACTGGCGCGCTTTCGATTCATTCGCCCGTCCGTACTCATGAACGGATGCGACACGGCCATCCTGCTTTCACACGTCCTCGTGTGATGGTAACCCTGCAAACAACAAGTCCACAACAGAAATTTGTTCCACTCGGTCACTCCTGACCAAACACTAGATTCATCGGGTCGGTAAGAGTAAAGAACTTTACCGTTTAATTTTAACCAAATCCCCAAAGGGTTTAACAGAGTGCACCTAATAGTACACTCACACTGCACCAGTTATGTCCAATTCCCATGTAATAGGGGGCGAGCCCATTGCAATCAACTGGCGCAAATCCAAACACCGTGGCTGTTACTGATAAATGATAAATGATGTTTATTTTGCAAGTAGGTTTTTACAAACACTTTTACACGACGTCATTTTTTAAAACTAGATGGGGCCGGTGTTTCGTACCTGACTACTCTGAGAAGAAACAGCCGAAACAAACTCAGAGGTCATAGTCTCTTTTAAAGTCCAGACAATCTTGCTCAATTCACATGAGGACTATGCAGATTAGTGTCTGATATGGTCTTTTGAAGAAAGAACCATACAGTTTTGAGTGGACCTGTCCAGTCAGTGCAAACATTTGTCTGTTAACGTGTAGCTCGACTTATAACTCAAGGAGCTCAACGAAACGACGAACAATACCAAAGAAAGGCCATTGGGGTAGGTCGCTTAGAGTACTCAAACTGCCAGACAGTTGTGGGAAAAAATTAACAAAAAATATAAATGTGACCCACATGGTCCCCACATTCACAATAATCATTTAAAATTCATAACAAGTTCTATTCAAAAGAATTTAAATAAAAATCACAAAAATCATTAAAAGTCACAATGATAAAAAAAAGTAGAATACTTAACAAAATAAGTATTCATGTCAAATCAGTAAATGTCAAATAAAATAATAAAAAAAAAGTAAAAAATAATAAAATACATGTCAAAACATTAAATGTCGGAGTGTATAAAAAATAATAAAATACATGTCAAAACATTAAATGTCAAATTGTATAAAAAAGGAAAAAAATAATAAAAAAGGAAAAAAAATAATAAAAAAGGATAAGAAAGGAATAAATAATAAACAAGCGAAGTCCGAAGCTTCGACATTCACAGAGCAAATTTCATTGGAGCAGCTTAATCCCAAGCCTTTTTATCTTCGAGATAGTGATTAACATGATAGTAGGCTTTCAGGCACAGCTTCCGTTTTATAAACGATTTGAATTTATTTAGGCTTAGTGCTTGAATTTGGCTCGGAAGTTTATTGTAAAAACGTATACATTGGCATCTGAACGTACCCCCTATTTTTTTGAGCCTCGTTGCAGGAACAACAAATTTGTGTTTGTTCCTCGTATTTATGTTGTGGATATCACTGTATTTTTTAAACAAATTAATATTTTTGTGTGCGTACAAAAGGTTTTCATAAATAAACTGAGAAGGGACAGTAAGAACATTAATCTCTTTAAATTTTTGTCTGAGGGAGTATCTGGGACTTAATTTATAAATTGAACGAATTGCCCTTTTTTGCAAAACAAATATTGTCTGAATATCGGCGGCATTGCCCCACAAGAGAATACCGTACGACATCACGCTATGGAAATAACTAAAGTAAACTAAACGAGCTGTCTCTAAATCAGATAAATCACGAATTCTTCTAACGGCGTATGCTGCAGAGCTAAGTTTTTTTGATAATTTGTCTATATGCGGGCCCCACTGAAGCTTGGCATCCAAAGTTATGCCTAGAAACACTGTGCTATCTTCCGGTTTCAACTTTTCATCCTTAATTAGTACAGTAGTTTCCACTTGTCTTACATGGGGTATCGTAAACTTAATACATTTAGTTTTTTTCTCATTTAGGAGTAGGTTATTAACATTAAACCAATTAACGACTTTTGCCAGGGCGCTATTAACATCATCCGTAACTAACTGCTGACGTTTGAGTTTAAATAAAAGAGAAGTGTCGTCTGCAAACAATACTATATTGTCATGATTATTCTTTATGAGGTGAGGCAAGTCATTTATGTAAATAAGAAACAAAAATGGACCAAGAATTGAGCCCTGTGGTACCCCCATTCTTACTACGGATCCGGGAGATCTCTCCCCGTTAACATCAACTCTCTGAATCCTATTACTCAAATATGAAATAAGAAGATCCAGAGAGGCGTTACGGATTCCGTAGTGGTGTAGTTTCCTGATTAATGTTTCATGAAGAACGCAATCGAAAGCTTTAGATAAATCGCAAAAAATGCCCAAAGCATCGCATTTGTCCTCCCAGGCATTATAAATGTGTCCTAAAAGTTCAACACCGGCATCAGTAGTTGAACGACCCCTTGTGAAACCGAACTGTTTTTTATGCAATAACTTATGTTTATTGAAAAAACTTTGCATTTGTGCCAAAATTAATTTTTCAAAAATTTTACTAAAGGTGGGTAGTACTGAAATGGGTCTATAATTAGTGGGGTCTGATGTACTACCTGATTTAAACAATGGTATTATTTTACTATATTTCATTAAATCAGGAAACTCACCATGGTCAATACAATCGTTAAATATTACAGCTAATGAAGGAGCTACAATGTTTATAATGGATTTAGCAACGTCCACAGAATGACCCCATAGATCGGCAGTCTTTTTAACATATAAGGTGTGAAAAGTTTTAATTATATCTTTACAGGTGACATATTGAAAATTAAATTCGGAATCACAGACTGAAACGTTTTCCCTAAGTAAAGACTCGGCAGCAGCAGCTGACGAGTTTAGCGATTTACTAGTCGATACGGAAATATTCGCAAAGAAATTTTCAAAGGCTGTGGCAACTTGAGTGTCTGAATTCAAAATATTATCGCCAATAGCAAGGCTGTAGTCACTATTTTGGTTGCAAGACTTTCCCGTTTCGCTATTAATAATGTTCCATGTCATTTTAATTACATTACTACTATTTTTAATTTTTGAACTCAAGTAACGTGACTTTGCTATGAAACAAACTTTTTTAAATAATTTAGAATAATTCTTAACATACAAATTAAATTCTACAGTGTTTTTATAAGTCCGCTCTTCATACAGCTCATAAAGTCGTTTTCGACTCTTATGAATACCAATGGTGGCCCAGTCGTTGAAAGAAGCGTTATTATTTACAGATATTGTCTTAGGGACAAATGTGTTTTCAAATTGTGTGCAATACATACTGAAAAAATCGTTATAGGGAACGTGCAGGAACTATAGGTGGCAGCACTAATCGACAAAAGAGACACTATGCGGACAGAAAAGGAAACTTAACACTTCTCATCGTGCTTTCAATTTACCTAGACAATATTGTCTCTTCAATTATATTATTTTTGAATATGCTAAAAGGTATAAAATATGAGTTCCGGTCTATCAATAACGATCGTCAGCGTAATATAAATGTAATATGAATTTTATATCTTTCGTTTACTTTCTGATGAAAATTGTGGTGTATGAAGACATGGTGGCTGGCATAACTAAGATAGCTTTCTTATTTTCAACACATGTTATAATGGAAGGGAATCCTTTATCAGCGAGAACAGTATCTCCAGGCGCTAATAAATCAATTAGTTCACAATAATTTGATGAAGCAATCAATAAAATGCAGTCCGTAGCATTTAGATACAAAACTTAAAAAACCAAAGGAGTGCAGCCAACTAAAAACATGATTGTGGGTATAACCATGTTTATATTCTGAGTACATGTGGAGTCTTTGATTAACTGTTGAGGGATATTCGGTGTGAACTTTAGTGCGGTCTAGTAGAACACGTTTATGGTGAAGTATAAATGGTTCTGGTATGTTTGCATGGAAAGTTGATTTTGAGGGCCTTTTCAATGCAGAGTGTAACAAAAACAAGTTGTTTTCAAATATTTTTATTTACTGCGTTTATCCATTTTTTGTGTTTTTCACCAAAACATGGTATGCTATTAGTATTCTTTGGAAAGTAATAGAATTTTACGCTAATTGATTTATTTTCATTTTTGTGGATGTATTGGTACCTACATCCAGAAATGCAACAATGCATTATGATTAGTTAATTAATTTTTACTATAAAATTAATTCTGTTTACTTGTTAAAAAGTCAATGTCAAGCATTAATAGAGCACAAGATTCGGATTGGCGACGCCAGTTGGCAGCACCGTCGTTGTGCACGTTCCCTATATTGTTGATTTGGATCATCATTAACTGACAAAAGTGGTAGTTTAGATAAAAGTTTAGTTTTAAAAGTTTCCAGGCGATTTTTACTTTTTGGATTAATAATGATATCCTTTTTAGTGACTGTCTTGTTTACATTTGGAATTGTGATCAATTGCCCACAATGATCTGAATCTATTACGTTAATAATTGCTTTTTGGGTGGGTATAATATCAGTGTAAATATTATCTAGGCAAGTGGCACTAGTTGGGGTTATTCTGGTAGGCTCGATAAATGACGAACTGAGAAATGTTTGATGGAAAAACCCAATAACACTTTGCCCGACCTGGGAATCGAACCCTGGATTCTCTCCAGTCACGCTTGCCATCACTCAACCAACGAGGCAGTTGAATTAAAAGGAATAATGGAAAATAGGTCAACCCTTGGGCCATGTACCATAGTCGTTCGAATCAACCTTTAAAACTATTGCAACAAAAACTACGAAGCTTACAGAAACCATGTGAAGTTCAACATAGTCTTAATCAATTTAAAATTCAACAATATTGTCAATATTGTCAATTATGATTCGTTTCTACTTTGGCGGCCCAGTTGCACCATGTGTAGGGGTTTTTGATCACGCCTACACTTAGATGATAAATGATATGTGACTGCTGATATTGATATTGGCAGAAAGATCGCGTAATAAATGATAACGACACAACTTCCTGTGCTAAGTATTTTAATTGATACTTATTGATAGAAATGATAAAGTGCAGTGATACATAATGCTACAGTTACAATATAAATACTATGAAAAAGTGCTGACGCTCGCGGCGGCGCAAATTATGTATATAAAACTAAATTAAACCTGTACAGTTGTCTGTACATGCTGCCGCGGGCGCAAAGAAATAATAATTACATAAACTGGACCCTTTAACTTTCACATAAGGGAATGTTAAACTTAATTGACTGCAAGTTAGGGGTTGATGTGCTCTCGGTGATCTTTCGTGGGGCAGGCTGTGGATTGGCGATAGTCTGAAGTCCTGCTAGTTCCAATCTTGACTCCAATGTCGGCTGCTGTCTCCGCTTTCGTCGGATCCACATGACGACTAAGATAAAGCCCATCAGGACCGCTCCACCCACCAGCAAGTAGAGCACGCTGTACTGATGCACGTCATGGACACTGATTGTTTGTGTTGACTGTTGCTTAAGATCCTCTATTTCAGATTTCAGCCGATTCCACATAGTGTGATGGTCCTCTGGTACAAAGGGCTCAACAGAGGGGATGCTTGTGTTGATTATTTCATTGACTACAGACATCTTTGGAAGCTGCATCTCTTCTGTATAATAGTCAACGTGATTGATGAAGTTCTTATGAGAGTAAATCTTGAAATGCTCTCCTTTAAGTATGCATCCTGGACAAAGGCTGATTATGCCATTGCCTGTTAAAGTCTTTACTCCCGTGTCACGGGTGCTAAATATGCGTATAGTGCATTGCTGACAACACTGATACAGCCAGTCGTTCGGGCGCCGTAACTTGACCCACTTATTTTTGCACCTTGCTTGTTTATATATGTATACAGGCCGGTGTTATTATATCATTAATTTTAACATCACAAATGGATTGTTTTTCTCGAATTTCATAGATTGGCTTATCAATGGAACATAAGATCTTCTCTGGATTTGCGTGAAGGCACTGTTGTAGGTCGTTTTCTGTGAAGAATAAAACCAAGTCCTTTCTCAAATTAAATGCCAAATATGGATAAGTCGATATAACTTGATAGGCTTGTCCAGATTCTTCTCTTTGTAGGGGAATAACTTTATCCAGTTCATATTTTTCTGTAGTAACCAGAGGAATCTTGATTTCCATTATAAGATAGTCGTTGTATACTTGAGCGTACACCCGCAGTAATTTATAAAGACTTCTGATACTTGATTTGTCTAGTGGCACATTGAGATCATCCTGTACCTCCCGTGTCGTGTATATTTATCTGTGCTTCCAACTCTTCAGGCGGGAGCAGGTGAGTGTCTATGCGCCCATGATAGATATCGGTGATCACATCGATGAGGCCTTGCTGCATACGTCGTAATGTTGATAGAACGGCATATGCTGATAGTGCTGATGACGTTAAATAAAGGCCTTGCGTTGTGTCCGCATGCACGTTGTTTACTTCCTTTAATAAAGTCTTCATTTGTTTATCCATAGAAGTAAATTGTTGATTCATTATGGCCTCGTTTCTTCTAATAATGCTGTATTCCGATTCAATTATTAGTGTTTGATTTTTGATAAGGCTCTGTAAATGATTTTCATTCAGTGATATTTGCTCAATATCTCGTTTGTACTGCTCTGCAAACTTGTCATCTAAAACCCCAAACAAGTAGTTAGCCAAGTTGCCAACCCCATTTATTAGTGCTCTCTTGTATCTTTTGTTAGGGTTTCGCAATAAAGAATTATAATGTTGAAGTTCGTTCAACTCATGTTGCAGTTGTAATATGATAGCTCTGTACGGTATTCCTGATTGTGGTAGGCACGTACTCTGACACAGTTGATTTAAGTGTCGAACATATGTTTTTAAGTCAGTGAATCCAGACCAATATGTAGACATGTTGTAGTAGACTATTAACTTCCATTCGTCCTTGATGTGTTGGAGTTCTGATACCTAGTCGAAAAGCATATTCCTTTGACTGTCCAGTGACGTGATATTATATGATATAGTTGATTGCTGTATGCTTGGTGATATTATCATCATTATCAGAATAAGTGCTGATGTTAATAATGATTTCATGCTGAATTTTGACCGATTGCGATGCCCGTGGGATGTTTCTTGAGGCCTATTCGAAGAGGGTGTTCGCATGGTACTATTTTCTTGTACTGGCAAAGGAATAAGTTTGTTGACCGGACGTTTGATAGTATTGTTGGCAGTTTTCAACGTTACAACTCTTACACACCCATCTGAACCGGGATGTAGAGTCTGAACTCGCGCCATCGCTCACTTGCCAGGTGGTATGTTGTCTTCTTTGATAAGAACCACGTCATCTAGTTTAAGGTTTTCCTTGGTAGTCTTGATGCCTCGTCCCTTGTTGAATTTTATATCCACATGCCCTGTGAAGTCTATACCCACATCAGTAAAGGGCCGGGACGGTGTGATTCTAGGCTTTGGAAGGTCAGTCATGTGTTGTTGATATGATTCTTGGCTATATCGCCGGCACTTAACGCATGATCTGATTAGCTTTTTGTGGCTGCTGATGCCGCTAATCAGCCAATATTTCTCCCTGGTGAATGATAAAGTAAGTCGTGGCCTGCCGTGAAGCGTAGTGATATGAGCTTGCTGAATGATTAACTCTGCCAAGCGACTTCCAGGTGATATTATGATAGGATGCTTCGCCGCGTATGTGATATTCGCTTGCTCAAGGCGCCCGCCTACTCTGGACACCCTTGTTTTATTTCTTTGCGAGATATTTTTGAGACATTGTACAAAGGACTCTTGTACATCATTGTACTCTTAGTATTCCGTGATCGTCTAAGAATGGTCGCAAGCAGGACAATTTGCTGTTGCTGCGGACGAAGCCCTTTAGCTTCAGATGATGTATATCTTCCTTGAAATCTATACCTTGCACATTTTTGATAACAAGGTACAATGCGCGTTGTATTTCAAAACCGGACAGTGCACTTGTCGCTGCACGTGAATTTTTATTGTGAAGCCTAGCGATGTAACGTGTGACACCCATGCCACTGTTCGTGCAACCTTTTTTTTTTTTTTTTTTTTTCGGATGGGAAATCATTAAATAACTCCTCCCGCTCTGGGCGGAGCAGGAGGGAGTGTCAGACTTTTACTGACTAAAACCCATCCATGTTCCTTCATCGCCCTTTGTGTTCCGGGGCCACGGTATCTCTTTCGAACAGTCCCGCAACCCCGGCAGGCATCGGTCCCTACGGACCCCTTCCCTTTTGCTGACTCTCTTTGAGGTGCGCGTGGAACACAAACGCGCCGTCGACACGGCCTGTCGTCATGAGACGGACGGACGGCGAGCTAGCCGCTAGCCCATAGCCCACCGTCCACAGGCCCGCGCCTACGGTGGCCGGGGGCCACGTGGTGGTGGCCCCCGACGCCCGGGGCGTCTCCCGCGGCGGCCGGGACGTTGAGAGGTTCGCTCCCTCTCACGTTCCGCCACCTCCTTCTCTAGCATTACTGCTTCGCAGAAGGAGGTGACGGCGTCCCATTCCGTCTCGCTCCGGACCATGGCTTGCACCAGGGCCGGACGCGAGAGGTCGCCGTTGCCAATCGCCGCTTCGAGGACACGGCGGTGCTCCGCCCACGCGGGGCACACCTCCACCGTGTGTTCCACCGTGTCCTCCGGTCGATCCTCACAATGGAAGCACCCGGGCGTTTCCTCCCGCCCGATTCGGTGCAGGAACCTCCCGAACACTCCGTGTCCGGTGAGGACCTGCGTCAGGCGGAAGGTGAGGACGCCGTGGCGTCTCTCAAGCCACTCCTCAAAGAGGGGACTTATCGCCACTATCGTGGCGTGCCCTGCACGGGGTTGCGACAGTCGCTCTCTCCATGTCGCCATGAGATCCCGCCGGAAGTCTGTCCACTGAGCGACAATTTGTCGCGGCAGCGGAGTTTCCCCCCGGCATAGCGCCTCCGCGCGCCATTCGTGTAGGCGCACGAGGACTATCGCCTCCAGATCCCATGGCGGCAATCCGGCAAGGAGGCTCGCCGCCTCGTGGGCAATCGTGCGGTAGCCCCGGGCCAGCCTTACGGCTATCACCTTTTGGGGCGCGTTCAGGTAGTGGGCGGCACGCCGCCTCAAAGAACGCGCCCACACCGGGGCCCCGTAAAGGGCCATGGACCGCACTGTTCGTGCAACCTTAGTTAGCGAATTGAATTTATTTAATAATTCAATTACCCATGAACAGCTGGATTGACATAAGGCTGTGTGTACAATGGGTTTTCTCATTTCTGCTGTTGGAGTTTGATATTCGGTTGTAGGGGTAGGATTCGAGTTAAAATTAAGAAGCCATTCTGGCCCTTCCCACCACAAGCGATCTCTTGACAGACTTTCAGAGCTCAATCCACGCGTAGCACAGTCTGCTGCATTGTCACAGGACCTGACGAGACGCCAGTTCGATGCGGGGATGATCTTAGTGATTTTTAGTACACGGTTAGCCACAAATTGCTTCCATTTTGATAAATCCCCGTGTAGCAAGCCCAGTACAACCATCGAATCAGTTCAGGCGAAGATTTCTATTGGCTCTGAAGAAAGTGTCTGAAGAAATTTCTCCATCAATTGTGATAATAAAAGTGCACCTAGTATCTCAAGCCTAGGTAACGTAATTGATTATTTTATTAATTGGCGCAACCTTTGTTTTTGCTGTTACTAGCTTCGATGTGCGCTTGCCTTTATGATCATTTGTTATAATGTAAATTGCGCATGCATAAGCCTTTTCCGAGGCGTCGCAGAATGCATGTATTTGTATGTTTTTTTTCCATTTGACCTAGATATCTAGGTATTTGGAAAATGTTGATATTTCTTAGGTCATCTCGCAACCTTTTCCATTCTAATGATATGTCGGCCTGTAGTTCTTCATCCCATGTCAGTTGCGCAGTCCAAGTGGTCTGGAATAATATTTTTACTCTGATAGTGAGCGGTGATAACCAGCCAATGGGGTCGAATATTTTTGAAATATCTGACAGTAATTGTCGCTTCGTAAATGGTTTATCGCTGTCTTGATGTTCGATTCTAGTGTCGAAGGTAAACATGTCACTTGAGGGAATCCATCGCAGACCCAGTGTTTTTCGAGATTCGCTATCCTTAAACTCGAATGGAGCGTTTATTTGTTCTGGTTGCAAGGTTTCGATCAGCTGAGGTTCATTGCTAGACCATTTCCTTAGATTCATGCAAGCACTCTTTAAGACTGCTATTAAATCGAGTTGTAGTTGTCTGGCATGCTCGATGGTATTGCTTCCTCCCATATAGTCATCCATATAGAAAGATGATTCCAGGGCGGCCGCTGCTAAAGGATGTTGTTCAGCATGATCGATGCCAGTTTGCTTCAAGGTTCTCATCGCTAAGAACGGAGCTGCTCTTGTTCCGTAGGTGACAGTAGTAAGATTATATTCTTGAAGTAATTCACGAGGATGACTTCTCCACAATATAGATTGAAGATGCTGATCTTGAAGTCTTACAAGCATTGCTCGAAACATTTTTTCTACATCCGCAGTGACTACGTACTTATATTGTCGCCACTTTAGAATGAGATTTTGAAGGTCTTGTTGAAGGTTTGGTCCGTTATACATCAAGTCATTTAAGCTGCGTCCAGATAACATCTTACACGAAGCATTGAAAACAACACGCAGAGCCGTAGTTGTGGAGTCTAATTTCAGTACGCCGTGATGAAGTAAGTAGCATGGTTCTCTATTGTATTACCTAACTTTTTTATTCATAATTTAAAGTGCCATAACTTTTTTTGTCCTAATCATCATTTGTCCGAATGATAATTTAACCGAACTTAATATCACATAATATCACATGCCATAAAATTGAAATCCCTAAATACAATATGCCCTAAACCCGTTTGTCATAAATATTACAATCAATAATATACAAAAGACTAAAAACCGTTTTCAATAATAGTTATAAATCCTAAATTCAAAAAAATATATCTTAATAATATTTTTAAAACAAAGTATTACTTAGCTTTTGCAATGCTATAACACATTTTTATACAATATTGCTCTTATGAAATTTGTAAGAATTAAAAAGTAGAACCATCATAATATCGCAGGAAGTTCACAGTTAGAATCTTTTTTTTTCATACATTTCATATCGGTAGTCACTAAAAGGCAGAAAATCAATCAATCAAACAAACATACACCAAACAAACATACATCATTCATGTAGCAAGCATTCAGCAAGCATGCAACAAGCTTGCAGCAACCATGCAGCATGCATGGTTTCTGTCACGCATACAGTATGCAAGCAAGCATGCAGCATGCAAGCGAGCAAGCATGCAGCATGCAAGCGAGCAAGCAACATGCAGCAGGCATGGTTTCTGTCACGGCTCCGGCGCTGCGGGGCTCCGGCGGTCCCACGCGAGCTTATCGTCGCAGATGTGTTTAACGCTCACCACCGCAGCTTCGGCTTGCTGGCCGGCTTTGCCGGCCAGCTTCAGCAGCGGCGGCGAGTGTTACAACCACCTGCTCCTCAACTCGCGGGCCGCCTCGCCCCTCCGCGCCTACGCGATTTTAAATTACACTCTCGGGGTAGGGCAGACAAGACTGCGTGGGGTCGGATTTACAGCGATTCGTTTGTCACTATATAAAACCTAATTTTTAGCAAATGTTTTAGGACCAAAAATTTCATTATACTTATATGAACATTCGGAATAATACACATTATAATAATAAAATACTTAGGACATTTGACTTTATGGCATGTAAAATTGGAAGATTCAATTATTATAGTATCCGATATTATGACAGAACAGTTTTAGAAATAAAGATAATTATGTAAAACAAAATTTCGGGATTTTGAACATTATGGTTACTGAAGTTTATAGCAAACGTTTTATGGATAATGATTTTCGGACAAAAAATTTTAGGAGAATTAAGGGAGTACCAAGTAGCATGCTGTGTGATCTTGTTGCTCAACTTGGCGCATGTGACCTAGTTCTTTATACTCGCGCATGAATTTGCAGTAACCTTGTGCTAGTGATGGATTTTTGCTCATCTTCTTTTCTTGTTGAATAAATTGAGCCACAGCTTTTGATTTTGATGCACCTATCTCTTGTTCGAAGTTAGGTTTCGTAGGTAATGCGACTTCATACTGGCCCGAGTCCAACCTCTTAGTGGTTGCTTGATAAAATTCCTCACAATATTGATCTGCAGATGATAATGAGGCTGTGGGCTCGTGTATGTCTTCAACCTCCCAGAACTTGGAGATGCTGTCTACATCGTTGATGACAGCATGACATGAGAACGTCTTTACGTTGCCTGATAATATCCACCCAAGTTTTTTTTGCTGTGCGATAGGAGCTTGGACTGGTCCTTTGATAAGACCACTCATGATGATAGCTGAATAGACGCTGGCATCCAAGAGCAAGTCAATTGGCTTAGAAAGGTTATACTCAGGATCTGCCAGTCTAGTGTGTGACAAATGGGGCCAAGTTTGCTTCTTGAACGAGGTATTAGGCAAGTTATTTATAACTCGCGATACGACTAAGGCCTCCGTTCTAAAATGATAGTCGTAGTAAATTGATACGCAGTCCAGCGACACTAAGCCTCTGCTTTGTTTTTGTGTCGACCCAATTCCTGATACTGCTGCTTGATATGATTGCCTTTTCAACCCTAATAATTGGGCGGCATTTTCTGATATAAGTGATACTTGCGATCCTTGATCTAGGAGCGCTCTGAATCGCATATTGCTGCCATCTGAAGCTCTGATGATCAATGCTACAGTAGTCTAAAGGACTTCTTCATTTTCGCTTGCAACATGGTTAACATTGTGGTTATTACGTGATGCTGAAGTGGAGTCCGATGACGAAGAAGACTGCTGAGTCTGAGGTTTGTCTGTTTGTTCCGGTGGGTCACGTTGCATGGTCGAAAGTGCGTCATGCATAATCGAATTATGATCACTGTTGCATTCCTTGCACCTTTTTGTAGAAATGCACATTTTGTCATAATGCTTGTAAAGGCAGTTACGGCAAATATTATGTTGTGTTATTGTCCTCATTTTCGCGTCCGCTGATTGTGCAAGGAAGCGCTTGCATTGATACAAATTATGAGGCTGCTTACAGACTGGGCAAAATCTCTTATTATTTGTAGCGTTTGACTGATATTTCTTGTAATAAGATGCATTCCCTGAGGAGTTGATATGATTATGATGTTTGGGTTGACTTGAGCTCGACTTATATGAATCTGATGTTGCAGGCTTCTCCTTCTTGCTTACAGGCTCTCGGGCCATAAATTTATTTTCAAGGAATTTTAGGAACTCGGTACATGATGTGAGATCTCGAGGCGACACACGCGACTCCATACGCGTTTCGTCGTCCAGTTTCTTTGATAAAAGATGAACTATAATAGGGTCCCAGGTAGTGATGTCAATGCCTAGGTTCCGAATGCTGTTGATACACTGTGTCGTGGTATCGTGTAGCTTCTTAAAGGCGTGATATGATGATTGCTTGTTGATCGGCGGTTGATTCAGGAAAATATCCATCTGAGTTGAGAATAAAATCTGTGGATTGTTATAACGATGAGTGAGGATATCCCATGCCGTATCGTAGTTTTCTGCAGATATATTAAGATGCTGGATTAAACCTTCTGCCTCACCCTTGACCTTTCCTTTCAGATGTTGCATTTTCTGTGCTTTAGAAATACATTTGTTATTATGTATCGTTTCGACGAATAGGTCGAAGAAGGTCGGCCACTGCGTATATTTTCCGAAAAATGTAGGGACTTCTAATTTGGGCGTGGCCTGCTCAAGGTGAGCAGTGGAGTTTAATTTTCTGTTCAACTCCCTCTTGATGGTAAGGTAGCGCTCTTCAATCTGCAGAAACTTGGTTTCATATTCATCGTTGCTCCCTTTTAATTGGTTATCGAGACGTAGATGAGTAGTGTCAATAACCTTCCATAGATGCTGAAGATCGTTTAGTTCATCCTGAAGTTCCCATTTTTCCTCTAAGTCTTCAATGTTGATTCGATTCATTAGTCGTTCCAATGCTCTAATATTGGTGTTCTGCTGACCAAGCAGGTTATCCCCTTGATAAGAATATTCTTCAAAAGTGGGTAAGGAAAAAGTCGGAAGTTTAGGCTCCTTGTATGTTGACACCATTTCTTTGGTTTTGATATAATACTCCTGCATGTACCCATAAATCTCTTTTGAGAAATATTCATATTGATCATCTTCAAACTCCAGCAGCTTGATGTGGTTTTCTTCAAACTCCTTCCAGCATTTATCCAGCGTGGCTAAACGACTGCGAAGGTATTCAGGTGTCTTCCTGCTCGAACTGTCCTTCCGGAAATTGGTATGTATTCTCTCAATTTCCTTGGTGAGGAAGCTCTGGCGCTCGAACATTGATTGCAGGCCTTCCATTATAAATGATAAAAATTAACTGATAAATACCTGAAGACGCTGATACTGTTATGATATTCTTAGATAAATGATTTTCTCCTCTGATACTGAGGATAAAGTGATAGATTCTAGATTGATATTGTTGTTTAGTGCTTCTGTAATCTCCAGCACGATATGTGCGCCTTCTCAATCCTACTGGTGAGACCCGCTTGTGGGAGGCCAGCGGACCGATTCGCTATCGTACCGGAAATCTTCAGAACACAAATCTTGATAGTGATACACTTGATAACTGGATCCGTAGGTCACTGCTTCAGATCCGGCTCGAAGGATTAAAAAATGTAGGGGTTTTTGATCATGCCTACACTTAGATGATAAATGATATGTGACTGCTGATATTGATATTGGCAGAAAGATCGCGTAATAAATGATAACGACACAACTTCCTGTGCTAAGTATTTTAATTGATACTTATTGATAGAAATGATAAAGTGCAGTGATACATAATGCTGCAGTTACAATATAAATACTATGAAAAAGTGCTGACGCTCGCGGCGGCGCAAATTATGTATATAAAACTAAATTAAACCTGTACAGTTGTCTGTACACCATGCAACTAACAGATCACTGTCTGCTCAACAAAAAAACAAAATTAGACTCAACTCTCAAGTCTCAGGTCTATCCAAACCAATAGCCAAAAGGCCCAAGTCACGTCCATGTGACTACTATAGTCTCTTACAAGACCCAGGTCCGACCACACCACAAGCCGCTCATCACGCCCTGAACGACAACGTACGCAGTTGCGACTGAGTCTTGTGGATGCAGATTGACCAAATAGCCAACAAGCGCAATCATAAGTCTGTCGAGGTTCCTTCGCCCTCAGAAACATCGTCTATTACATCTAACTCTGTTGGAACTTCACAGGTTGGCATCTTTCTTAGCCTACCGTGTAAATATTTGTAGGCACCCTTATAATTCAAAGCTTTCAGTTTATAACGATCATCGTTATCGAAATGTGTGGAAGCACTACCTTCGGGTATTTTCTTCAATTGATCGTGAATTCGTGAGCATATTCATACTGGCAATTACAATTTAATGATAGCAAAGTGTATCTGACGTCCGAATAATAAACTCGTCGGAAAATTAGACTCTACACGTCACACTACGCGTCATCCTACGCGTCACCCTACGCGTCACCCTACGCGTCACCCTACGCGTCACCCTACGCGTCACTCTACGCGTGTCTCTACACGTGTCTCTACGCGTGTCTCTACGCGTGTCTCTACGCGTGTCTCTACGCGTGTCTCTACACGTGTCTCTAAGCATGTCTCTACGCGTGTCTCTACGCGTGTCTATACCCGTGTCTCTACACGTGACTCTACACGTGACTCTACACGTGACTCTACACGTGACTCTACACGTGACACTACACGTGACTCTACACGTGACTCTACACGTGACTCTAGACTCAAATGCCAGTCCATCGGCAAGTCACAACGTAAAATGTGAACCTATCGTCAGAAGCTAACCATCTCAGCCGCGTAAGTGCTACTCCTCACAAAGAGTATACTGCACAGAAAAAGCAGTCAACGTGCACCTCTTACATGCTCTCATGGCGCTTCTGATGTGGCCACAACAATACCCAGTCCATCGGGTATGCTTTCAGTCCATTGAAAGCATTGTACTTGTAAACAGCCTAGTGAATCCATTAAAATCAAAACAATTAAAATCATCATAGTTTAGAAAATAAGATTATAAGAAAACTCTTACTATGCTGGGTTCTCTAAATGTTAAGTTGACTATTATATTGATACTCAACTAGTCTCGTCAGCGTTATCATTTTCGTCATGGCTAGTCTCGTCATTGTCACCTACGTGCATGTCAACGTCAGTTACTTTTCGCAGTCTGTCATAATTTGAACTTTCAACTATATTGCGCGATGCCTGCTCTCTCATTGCAAAAGGTACGATCAACATTGGAAAAGGTCCGATCAAAAAGTTACAACACAGGAATTCTAACAATTCTGGTTCTCTTTACCATAATTCTTAGGCAATGCAAACTCAACTCATAAAACTTTCATAAGCGCTCTGTGCACCAACACAGACAGAAATTGCACCAACGATTCCCTACAGACCCATCGCCACATGTTACTCATGAGGTGCGGTCCAACAGACCCATCGCCACGTGTTACTCACGAGGTGCGGTCTAACTCATAACAGACCCATCACCATCATGTTACTCATGAGGTGCGATCCAACAGATAACAGACCCATCGCCATCATGTTACTCATGAGGTGCGGTCTACCTGACCCATCGCCACATGTCACTCATGTGGTGCGGTCTAAAGTTTCGAGTATGAGTGTACAAGCCTTTCTTAATCAGATTTGGCCTCACTACTACTGTCATCAACTATGACATCTAATTCTCGAGGAACTTTGTGATCGGGGATCTTTCTCACACAGGCTAAAATCTTCGAATTAACATTCACTGAACCTTGAACTACACCAGTTATAGTAACGACAGGATAAATATGCTCACTCTTAGACAGACTAAATAGAATTGGCACTCTGTTTCAGAGTCATAACAAAATGAAAACGACTCACCAAAGTACTTTCATGTTCCGACTCGATGATGCAAAGGTTGACTCACTTCTCGACCAGTACAGCAGCACTGGATCAGCGCTGACCTGCTGCACAGCGACTGGTGATATGGCCCGGCGTGCCACACTTGAAGCACATCAGTGAGCTGCTGCTGGCCTGCGGTCGCCGCCCAACGCCTGTAGCAGCCGGCACAGGCAACGGCTTCTTGACGGCGGTCGTCTTCGTCCGAAAATCCGCTTGTTTGTCCTTGTTTGCCGCATGCGCGACACTTGATTGGTAGTTACGATGAAAACTTCTAACGTAACTTGTAACCGGCGTCAGTGCGCATATTTTTCTTTTGTTTGTCACTACTCACGTAAATGACGTACAACGTACACGAATTTGGCACTGAACAATTCTTTACACTGGTTTCACGACATACCACAACACTATCTTGCTATTCACTGGTTAGGTTTTAAGAATTTGTAAACGATACAAAGTTTTAGACTTTACGTACGAACGATACGTAGTCTTTGTTTTGCGTTTCAAAAAGTAACTGTCACTGATTGTCATTAACACTAAAAAACCGGCATTGTTTATCCCGTTTTTCACATGGTAAATATCACTTGTTTACAGTCTGTTTTATTTCAGCCCTGTTGCAAGCACCATGATTACGGATAAACTAAAGTTATTGCGGGTGGGTGTTTATTAGCACACTAATCGGTCTACCTTCTTTCTTGTCCGTTTTTTTACAAACTTTTTTGGCACTTTCCGGTTTTTACACAGTTGACACTGATTGTTATCGACACTGTCCCCGCGACATGATTTCATTAGCACGATTTTATCCCAATTCTGATGTCGGAGTTTGTCAGGAATTTATTTCCCTAAGTTCGAGCTTATGTGGGCAGAACACGGGTTTCGTGCTATGAAAACACACTGGATGCGAAACACTATTTTATTTCGCATTGCACGGTTCGGGTAGGTAGTTTCCATGGAGAAGAACCGGCAAGAAACTCCATGGTTACACTTTTCAAACAGATACACTGAGTCTAACAAATAACTTGACATTACACTTTCACACATTAACACCAGGCACAATGAATCGGGTACAGTTTCAAGACGTCTTAACTCCGCTGCGATCAGACCCAGAATGTCCGCCTCGCCGCGAGGTCTTAACATCAGGACTCTGCAAAAGCCGCCATGGTGGGGAGTAGGTCGCGTGATGTCACCACTGGCGCGCTTTCGATTCATTCGCACGTCCGTACTCATGACCGGATGCGATATATATATATATATATATATATATATATATATATATATATATATATATATATATTATTAATAACAGGCACTGATTAAAAGTATTAAATTTTTGTACCAACTGACTGACGTCAGGAACGCATTCTCTCAGCGGCCAAACTGTAGTTTGAGAAACTACTGTAGAGAGAAAAAGATAGAAATAGTCTAATTTTAGTTTAGTTTGTGAACAAGGGAATCGGCACAATTGTAATACTTATTTATTAACTTAGCTGATTTAGTACAACATTCAACAACTCTATTTAAATTTAAATAGTGTTTTTTTTTTTATTTATCGAAGAAAGTAACTACATACTTAAGGCCGTCTACGCCAAGCAAAGTAGGTATTTAACGCTACCACCTATTACGCGAAACGAGTCGTGCACACGCGTCGCCGACTTAAACCCAAAGCTGAGCAAAGTGTCACAGTATAGGTAAGCGTGTCGTGTAGGCAGTAGGTCAACTTATTTTATTAAATTGTCAGCTTGATTTATTATAATAGGTAGTAATTGCGAAAACCTAATATTTAAATGTAATAAATTAATTTGAATAGATATTGTAAATGCAAATTGCTGCAAGTCGTAATTTATTCAATTATTTGTGTACCAGACGGGTGAACTCGTGTTTGGAAATTCAAAAACTATAACGGAACCAAATCTGAGCCACTAACCGCCCTGTACCGAAAGTTCCGGGTGTAAACGTTAACTTCGTGGAACGGAGAGGTGGGTTTGGAAAATACTGCACTATTATTGTAGATGGAGAAGAAATGAAACACTATTTTACTATGGTAAGACACTACAAGCAGACAATACTGGAAAAACTGAGCTGAAACTATAATCGGAAAGAACTGTTAACTATTCGGATATCGAAACGAAACTGACTGCTTGAATATCGTAAACAAAAAACTTTTTAACAAAACATAAAACCGACTTCAAAAAACACAAAAAAGTGAAAAATAACTTTAGCTTCAGAAGTCGGTGACCTTTGTTTGATTGATTTACTTTTTTTGTCACCGACTTCTGAAGCTAAAGTTATTTTTAATTTTTTTGTGTTTTTTGAAGTCGGTTTTATTTTTTGTTAAAAAGTTGTTTTATTTTTCCATTTTTAGTTGTCCTCAAACAAATATTTGCCATGAATTTATTGTCAAATTGTTAACAACACATGTCATGGTAATAGGCGTATCTCCAATATATGGAAGTTATGGAACTTCACATACCTTTTTATTCGGATGGGAAAACATCAAACCCGCTCTCGGCGGAGCGGAAGGTAGTGTCAGAATTTTACTGACTACAACCCATCCATGTTCTTTCTTAGCCCTTGCGTTCCAGGGCCGCAGTATCTCTTTAGAACAGTCCCTTTTGCTGACATCGCTTTGAGGCGCACGCGGAACACGAACGCGCTAACTTATCATACCTAACTGTCGAAATCTGGGTGTATTGTACACATCTGCATACCCCCTCAAAGGATACAGGCGTGATGTTACGTCATTTGAGGCTCACGCGGAACACGATTGCGCCAACTGAACATACTTAACTGTCGAAATCTGGGTGTATTGTACCTACACATCTGTGTACCCCTTCAGAGCATACAGGCGTGATGTAATGTCATGATGTTGTATAAACAATAAACATCCAAGCGATTTCAGCAATCACGGCAGATTTGCCGTCTACTTTTGAAGAGTTCCATTGTATATCTCCGAAGATCAGCATCAGATGTCCACAACATTAAAATGGGACCACACGGAAAGCATTAGCTTTCAAATAAAAAAAGAATCATTAAAATCGGTTCACCCAGTCGAAAGTTCTGAGGTAACAAACACAAAAAAAAAAAAAAAAAAAAATACAGTCGAATTGAGAACCTCCTCTTTTTGGAAGTCGGTTGAAAACTGACTGTTCCAATGTCGAAAACAAAACTAACTATGCGGTGCCTGCGCTGTGCTTTCATACTATTAGCAGACACACAAAAAATATTTGCGAATCCTCTAGCGGTGTGTGTGTAGTATTTGTTCGCTAGACAATCTTTTAATTCATACAAAAAGCATGAACAAAAAACATTAACAAAAAAATACAAAGGAAACTATAAGCAAAAGGATGATAAATAACTCGAACGGAAGAAGGAAGTAGGTACTTTACTGTCAGTAGTGTGGACCATCCATAATAAAGTGTTGTGTGCGTGACTTTAGATTATCTGTGGTGTCGGTGGTAAAATATAGAACATGGCTGATTGATTATTACAAGCCCTGCAGTTTTATTTATAATACAAATAGAATCCCAGTATCATACGAATTCAAGATCTATTATGAAGATCACATGGCGCTGAGGAATCGGAATCAGGCGAGTGGTTTGAGTTATATAAAGATTATAAGGCGAAGTTGTGTAGCGGCACCGAACAACGGGACGCCATTAAAGTACGTGGTGTAAAAAATTATATAAAGTAAAAAATGGAGATGTTACGGCCTCCAGATCCGCTAAAGTTAAATACACAAAATACCAAACAATCATTTTTAGCTTGGAAACAAAAATTTGATTTGTATCTGACTGCCAGTGGCGCTAAAACCAAGTTGGCGGAAGATCAACTGAAAGCTCTATTACTGCACAGTTTGGGTGACGAAGGTCTGGCAGTATATAATACATTAGAGAAAAAAGAGTCGCTATCATATGAACAGATAATACAAAGTATAGAAAAGCACTGCAGTCCACCCAGCAATGAAACTTACAACAGACATGTATTCCTATCTCGTAAGCAAAAAACGGGAGAAACCTACGATGAATTTATCACGGATCTAAAAAAGCTAAGTTTGGATTGTAATTTTGATCATCTAAAGGACGGATTAATAAGAGATCAAATCATAATGGGGTTATGTGACAATAGTTTGAAAGAAAGTTTACTAAGAACAACAGATCTTACACTAGAAAAATGCATAAACACTTGTAAAGCGGCTGAAGTAGCAAGAGGTCAAATGGAGAAAATTAAAGAAAATGAAGTTGGAGAAGTAAATAAATATAATCCTCGTGGGAGACAACTGGGACAAAATAGTAGTACAGACAGAAAAAGGTACCAGTCAACATCGCGGACAAGGCAAAACCCAAGAAATAAAATGGATCAAGGAGATGGAGCACGACGAGTTTGTGGCAAGTGTGGAAGTAACCACCAATATAAAAAGTGTCCAGCTTTCAATAAGAAATGTGTTAAGTGTAGTAAATTGGGTCATTTTGGTGCGATGTGTAGGAATAAGTGTGCGGTTATAGAAAAAAGTAGTGAAAAATCATTTGAAATAGAAACAGTACAAAAAGTTGGAGAAATAAATAGAGACTGGCAAATGGAACTTATAATTAAAGGAAACATTGAGAAATTTAAGATTGATACAGGGTCACAAGTGGATATATTAAACATAAATACATGTAAAAGGTTAAATTTAAAGATTTATAATGCAGATAATGTAAAACTGACTAATTTTGATGGTTCAAGTATTAAAGTATTAGGGGCATGTGATGAACAAATAAGTTACAAAAACTGTAAATGTATCACAACTTTTTATGTAGTAGAGTGTTGTAAAATGGGAGTTATAAGCTATGATACAGCATTAAAATTGGGAATAATTAAAAATATCTGTAAAATCAATGAAGGGTCTACACAGTATTTAATTGAAAAATATAATTGTTTATTTTCTGGATTAGGACAACTTGAACATGAGTATAAAATAAAATTAAAGGATGACTGTATACCGGTAGCGGAGAGACCAAGGAAAATACCATTTAAATTACAAGATAAAGTTAAACAGGAGTTAGATAGGATGGAGCAAGCAGGAGTGATTAGGAAAGTGGTAGAACCTACAGAATGGGTTAATTCTATGGTAGTAACTAAGAAATCGGGTGACAACATTAGAATATGTTTAGATCCTCAAAATTTAAATAAATATATAATAAGGGAGAGACATAAGATGAGTACTGGTTCTTTTTTTGTGTAAATTGGTATGTCTATATCGATGTACGCGCGACGCGCTGGCGACCGCTGCTGCGACGCTGCGTGCGCGACCTCAACGTGCCCTTGAATGGGCCGCTGCTTTAGTTCTACGCCGCACATGAAGGACAATAGACACTCGTCCTTCACCTTTACAATTATTTGCAAAATAACTCTAATTATTGCGCGCGCGCACCCCATAAGACTAGGGGATAGACCTCTGAACGTTGTGTGCTTGTGTGATTTGGTGATACCTGGACCACGGAAAATTGTGACCCGCCATCCCGAGGTCGCACCAGATTGTGGGAGTCCCGCTGAAGGCGTTACGTTGGTATGTACAACCAATTTGCATGAAAACTGAATTATTTCTCCTGGCCTTATACTTTGTGAACCTCCCTTCGTTCTCCGCAGAAATTTTGAGAATTTATCAGATCCAGCACCCGCGTGGTGAAAAATAATTTAGTCGGATTTTAAATTTGAAAGAATTATTTCCACCATTTAATGGTCCTTCGAGCCGGATTTTGATAATTTTCATCATTTTCATCTTTTCTTAATCATATTTTACCAATCCGCATCAAAATCCGCATTTTTATACTGCGAAGGTAGGCAGCCACTTTGTGTGTTGCGCGTCGTATTTCTCATTTTTCCATACCAAAGATAATAATAGAAGAACTCCTTTGGTTACCGCTTTAAAAACATTTAATTTTCATCACATATTTTATAGTTTTCACATCGCATTTCATCGCATTTCGCTATCTCTAAACCACCTACCCACATTATTTTGATATCTATCCGCTCGCTAATAAGTAACAATGTCGTCTAATGAACAGAAGTTAAAACTATTAGAATGCCAACGACAGTTATTTTTCGAACGTATGCAAAATGTATACGATCTTTCGCGTAATTTGAACGATCCTAGTGCATTAGATAGTTTTCTTTGTTCATTTGTGACCCTAGATGAGGTTCGTAGTAATTTTCAACAATGCATATCTGACATTAACGCGCTTTCGTTGAAAATTGATAAAGAATCCGAACCTGACTTCAATAAATGGCTTGCATTTGAGGATTTATATTGTCGCGTCAAACGCAAACATTCTCAGTTAGAACCCAAGTCGAGCTCGAGTATGACTAAACATGATGTAAACAACGATAGCTCGGCACCTAACGTAAGGTTAGCTCGCATCGAAATTCCCGAGTTTGATGGTAGTTCTAAAGATTGGCCGCTTTTTTATGCTACATTTCAAAGCGCTGTGCATTTAAACACGTCGCTTAATGACACAGAACGCATGTTTTATCTGGCCAGTAAACTTACTGGTAAAGCGAAATCTGTTTACGCTGGATTTATTCCATCAGCGGAAAACTACCGTACGATCTATTCCGCACTCATAGATAGGTATCAAGATAAAAGAAACTTAGCTGTCACTTATCTAGATCAGATGTTTTTATTAAAACCTGTTCTTTCCGCTACCGCTGATAATTTAGAGATTTTAATTGATCAATTTTCGAACTCGTATCTCGCATTAAATAATTTAAAATTACCTAACTTGTGTGACTTCATAATATTACACGCTTTGTCTCAGCGCTTAGACAAAGAAACCACGCAGCTGTTCGAGATGGAGAACCGAGGTAAAGATATACCTACACTCGATAGCTTAATTTCTTTTGTCCGTGACCGTATAAAAGTTTTAAATCGGACAGGTGACAACAACACGAACACAAATACCTCGTCTGCGAAAGGTAATAAAAACGCGTCAAGTAGCTCGTCGAATAAAGGCACCTCGCGCTCTTTTGTAGTAAACAATAACAAAACTACTTGTCAATTATGTGAAAAGTCGGACCATGATCGACTTTATTCATGTCCTAAATTCAAATCACTCGCTCCTCGCGAACGTTTTAATTACATTAAAAAACTTCGCGCATGTGTTAATTGCTTGAGTTTACAACATCACACACGTTCTTGTGGGTCGAAGTCGACATGTAAACAGTGTGGTTCGAAATTCCACCACTCTTTATTGCACTTCCCGGAGTCGAATGAGTCATTGACCTCAAGCGATAACGCATCGGGTAGTGCAGTATCTACGGATCCGATACATAACGCGTCTTCCAACTCGTCTTCGAACTCGGTTTCTAATAAACAAGTAGACAACACAGTAGCCCTTTGCAGCATGAGTACCAGCAATAAAAACCCGCGAAAAACAAATAACGTTTTGTTAAGCACCGCCCTCGCTGACGTCAAGTGCAGGGACGGCTCGATTGCTCAAGTTCGAATTTTGATTGATAATGGTTCTCAAAACCATTTAATAACCCGCCGCGCTTGTAAACGATTAGGTATTCGCATATTTAATGATTGTTCTGACAGGTCAGTGAACGGATTAGGCAACTGCACTCAGACTATTTCCGGCATCGCTAACATTACTTTATACTCAAAATATGATGAAACCTTTAGCTTGCCGATTCAACCGCTAGTTCTTAAAACGATTTCAAGTGATTTGCCGAGCTGTCAGTTTGACATTTCGTCTTTGACCTATTTAGACAATCTACAGCTCGCCGATCCTAACTTCCAGACTCCCGCCGACATAGACCTTTTGTTAGGCGCTGATACTTTCATGGAGATCTTGCGACCTGGAAGATTATTAGGTCCACCTGGAAAACCGGATGTACTGGAATCTGCCTTCGGTTATTTAGTTTTCGGGTCGATCGCCTCACTACCTTGTCACTATAATAGCCCACCGATTAGCCAGGCGTTTTTTTCATCTAGTGAGGAATCAATTGAAACTTTAGTTGCAAACTTTTTGCAACTCGAGTCAATACCTAGTAAAACTCACATTTCTAAACCCGAACAAGAATGTGAGGATTTTTATGTGTCGAACACACACCGCGACAATGAATCCGGACGTTACGTCACTGCTTTGCCCTTTTCGCAACCAACGTCGTTGCTAGGCGATTCTTTAACTATCGCCTCTCGCCGCTATAATAGTCTAGAACGTCGGTTTCAGACAAATACCGCTTTAAAAATAGAATATGATAACGTGATGAGAGACTATCTCGAACGTAACATAATTTCACCCGCTCCCGCTTCGACAACTGATAATGACTATTACGTCATACCGCATCATGCAGTTACGCGACCGGACAAGCCGGTGCGAATTGTTTTGAACGCGTCTCAGAAGTGCGTCGATTCTAATATATCGTTAAATGATTGTTTACATTCTGGCGCGAATTTACAAGCTAATTTAACCGCGATTATTTTTAAGTTTCGACTATTTCCTGTTGCTCTGACCGCTGACATTAAACAAATGTTTTTAGCCATCGGAATTCGCGAAGAAGACCGCCGGTTTTTGAACATTCTTTATAAATTTGACGAAGACGCAAGTGCACAATTGTATCATTTTAACCGTGTTTGCTTTGGTTTACGTTGTTCGCCGTACCTTGCCATGAGAACAGTAAAGCAATTAGCTCAAGATGAAACTGATTTACCACTCGCTTCGGATATCGCTATTAATAATTTGTATATGGACGATTTGGGGGTGTCCGTGGCCTCCGCCGAAGATGGGACTCAGCTCGCCCTAGACTTGATTGAGCTATTCAAACGTGGCAACTTCGACTTAGTCAAATTCGTGAGTAACTCGTCGGAGGTGTTAAAATCGATTCCAATAAACAACCGCTTGTCTTCAAATATTGAATTAGACAAAGAGGACAACCTGAAGTTGTTAGGCCTAATTTGGTCTCCGACTGAAGATGAATTTTCGATCGCTATTAAATTTAATCCGCAGTCTAAATGTACTAAGCGACTTATGCTTTCCACGATCGCTAGGTTATGGGATATTAATGGCTTTTGTGCTCCCGTAATTTTACACGCAAAACTTTTGATAAAAGCTCTTTGGGCCGCGATACCGAAAATCGATTGGGATGATACACCACCACGTGAGATCTGCATGGCGTGGAATCGTTTCCTCACTGAGCTTCCTGCTTTACAAAGCTTTAAAATACCGCGCTTTCTCGGCGTTGTGCCCGAATCCCGTATTATTCTGATTGGGTTCGCAGACGCATCCGAAAAAGCAATGGGTGCTGCCGTGTACCTCTGTGCACATCCCGCTTCTGGACCAAACGAGGTCAACTTGATTGGTGCCAAAAGCAAGGTAGCTCCCCTGCGTAATATAACTTTAGCTCGCCTGGAGCTTTCCGCTCTTTTATTGTTATCGAAACTGTTTCGATTTGTAATCGATATCATTTCTTCCCGCTGTCATATAGACGAAATATTCGCTTTTACTGATTCGACGGTGGCCCTCCACTGGGTTCATTCGTCTCCGCATCGCTTCGATACTTTCGTTGCGAACCGCATCGCTCAAATACAGGACAATCTTAGTTCTAAACACTTTTATCATTGTGAAAGCGCGCAGAACCCCAGCGACTGCATAAGTCGTGGGCTTACTCCCGCTCAATTGTTAGACCATCCACTATGGCTCCACGGCCCCACGTGGGCTCGTGACCCAGTGCACACTTGGCCAATTAGCCGATTCACCTTTGACCCCGCGCAGGACGAGAAGCTTTTAGAGCTCAAAAAACAATCAAATGTTTTTATCACTACTGATGTGCCTGAACCTTTTCTCTGCACAATATCTAAACGCGTATCTTCTTGGTCTAAATTTCTTCGCATTATAGTATATATCTACCGTTTTTTGGGAAAGCTCCCGCGTTCCAATAGGATGATGCTTTCACATCTGGATTTTGCGGAGACTGCCGTTATAAAGGCACTCCAACAACAATATTTCGCAAGCGACATCAACGCGCTTTCTAAAAGCCACAGGGTGTCTAAGTCGCTTCTCCCGCTTTCTCCTTTCCTGGAAAACGACATTCTTCGCGTTGGTGGCCGGTTAGAAAAATCTTCGCTGGAGTTTGATAGCAAGCATCCAATTTTGCTTCCCAAAAGGGATCATATTGTAAATTTGATAATTGATTACTACCACCGAAAATACCTACACGCTGGTCCACAATTATTACTTTCGCTGTTACGACAAAAGTTTTGGATTATCTCTGGACGCAGCACGGTGAAACAACGCTTCCGCTTGTGTAACCGCTGCTTCAAGACTAATCCCCGCACAGAAGCACCCTTTATGGCAGCTCTTCCTGCACCCCGCGTCAATGAAGCTAAGCCTTTTCTTTATTGCGGAGTGGATTATGCGGGACCAATTAATTGTCTAATAAGTAGGTATCGTGGTGCTCGTAAGGAAAAGGCTTACATATGCCTTTTTACCTGCTTTGTAACTCGAGCTTGCCATATCGAGGTTGCAGTCGGATTGGATTCGATGTCCTATATTCGCGCCTTACGACGCTTCCTATCCCGTCGTGGCAAAATTGTTTCCTTATTTTCCGATAATGGAACTAATTTTATTGGAGCGAAAGCTCAGCTTGATGAGTTAAATGGATTTCTTAAATCTAGAGCCTTCCGTGACTCCTTTGAACAGGAAACACTATATCAAGGTATAACCTGGAATCTGAATCCGCCTACAGCTAGCCACTTCGGTGGTTGCTGGGAAAGTCAAATCCGCGTCGTAAAAAAATCATCTCCGCCGCACTATAGGCGACGTTCTCCTCACCTACGAGGAGCTACTTACTGTCCTCACACAAGTTGAGGCCATGATCAATTCTAGACCGCTAACCGTGCTTAGTTCAGACCCCGCAGAGCCCGAAGCTCTTACACCCGCGCATTTTTTGACCTTTGGTCCGCTAGACTCATTTCATTCTGACCCGCGCTTAGATTCGGTAGATTTGATCCGCAACAAACGCCTACTTGATGCCATAGTTCAGAGATATTGGAATAGGTGGAGGCGTGAGTATCTAAACACTTTACAATCTCGTGTTAAGTGGAACACCAAATCTAATCCGGTAACCAAAGGTACTATAGTTCTTATAAAAACAGAAAACTCTCCGCCTTTACAATGGCCCATAGGTGTTATCGATGGCGTCAAACCTTCCTCAGATGGAGTAGTCAGAGTCGCTACTGTACGCACACGAAATGGCACCTATGTTCGACCTGTAGTAAAACTCTGCGTTTTACCCTCTCAATAATAGTTTAATAAATAGTATTACATAAGCCATCTAGGCTCCCCTTAGTTATATGCCTTAGTTTAGTCATTATTTTTCCGTTTTCTTATAAAAGTCATCCATTTAAGCTAACTGGATGTACTTCCGCTTTATCCCGCTCTCGCTTCGCTATAGCTCTCCCTGACTCTTTGGTTCAGGACTTCTTCAAACTCCTGAAGGCCGGGGGGATGGTTCTTTTTTTGTGTAAATTGGTATGTGTATATCGATGTACGCGCGACGCGCTGGCGACCGCTGCTGCGACGCTGCGTGCGCGACCTCAACGTGCCCTTGAATGGGCCGCTGCTTTAGTTCTACGCCGCACATGAAGGACAATAGACGCTCGTCCTTCACCTTTACAATTATTTGCAAAATAACTCTAATTATTGCGCGCGCGCACCCCATAAGACTAGGGGATAGACCTCTGAACGTTGTGTGCTTGTGTGATTTGGTGATACCTGGACCACGGAAAATTGTGACCCGCCATCCCGAGGTCGCACCAGATTGTGGGAGTCCCGCTGAAGGCGTTACGTTGGTATGTACAACCAATTTGCATGAAAACTGAATTATTTCTCCTGGCCTTATACTTTGTGAACCTCCCTTCGTTCTCCGCAGAAATTTTGAGAATTTATCAGATCCAGCACCCGCGTGGTGAAAAATAATTTAGTCGGATTTTAAATTTGAAAGAATTATTTCCACCAAGTACCTTCGAGGAACTAGTAGCTAGGATGCCTAATGCTAAATACTTTAGTGTATTAGATGCATCTAAAGGATTTTATATGATAAAGTTGTCAGAGGATAGTCAATTGTTTACAACTTTCAATGCAGGTAACTGGGGTAGGTATTGCTATAGAAGGTTGCCATTTGGGTTAAATTCAGCACCTGAGGTGTTTAGTAGATGTTTTTCTGATTTTTTTAAAGATATTGAAGGGGTAGAACAGTATATAGATGAATTAATTATATGGGGTCAGAGTTTAGAGCAACATAATGAGAGGTTAGAAAAGGTATTACAAAAAGCAAAGGAATCAGGAGTTAAATTCAATAAACAAAAATGTCAGTTTGGGGTTAAAGAAGTAAAGTATGTAGGGCATATATTAAGTGGAGATGGTATAAAACCAGATCCGGAGAAAATAAGAGCAATTCTAAGTATGGATGAACCAAAAACTAAAAAACAATTACAAACAATATTAGGTATTTTATTTATTTTCCTTTATTGGCCAACCAACAATTGTTTACACTGTAAATATTTCGAGTAATTATCTACCATTATCTGAGGTTAGTGTAACAATTTCTTACAGGTTAGCACCGCATGCCCCATAAACATATTAGATGTGCCACAAGCACTGTGCACTGTACAATAAAATTGGTGTCTAATTAACTAAAATTAACAAGCTTCAATTAATATTATGTGCAAGAATATAAAACTAATATTAACAGTAAAAGTAAAATTCAATAGAACAGAACAAACAGAGACACAACAAAACAGAAAAAAAAATGAGAGAAAATTAAAATTACAATTAAAATCACAATCAATTTAAAACCTAAACCATAATTAGAATCATTATCAAAATTATCAAAATTACAATTACAATCAAAGCAAAATAAAATCAAAATTAATATCAATGTCCAAAGAACAAAAACAAAATTAAATTCGAAATAAAATTAAGATCACATTCAAGATCCAAATCTAAATTACAGTTAAAATCATAATCAAAATTAGAATTAAACCCAAATTACAATTAAGAACCGAAATTACAATTAAAATCAAAACTAAAATCTAAATTACAATTAAAGCAAATTCAAAACAAAACCAATGCAAAATTCAAAATTAAAAACATTCCAAATTAAAAACAATATTAAAATTAACCAATAAAACAATAAAATTAAGCGTTACTAATAGTTCTATGAAACTTGGCGTATGAGTCAAAATGCACGTCAACAAGATCGCTGCAGCTATTTAACAATTTGCAAAGGCGAGGGACGACAGAGTTTGCACCAAGTATTGTTCTACGGAGTGGAGGGTGTAAAGGAGTAATAGGAGCACGAGGGAGTCTAGCAGGAGCCCGAAAGTGGAACTTGGATAATAATTGGGGACAATCAATTTTGCACCGGAATAGCTTGTATACGAAGATAGAATCAATGGTTATTCTACGTTTCTCCAGTGAGACCATCTTAAAATAAGTTAGTCGGGCTTCGTATGATCGTATCCTTTTTACAACTCCGCTGGAATAGGCTAGATGCCAGAGGAATCTTTTTTGAATTCGCTCCAGTCTAAGGATGTGCGTGGAGTAATGAGGTCTCCAAATCGTACTGCAGTATTCCAAGGTACTACGAACAATACAGTTGTACAGCAAGATCTTAGTCCGATTGCGCTTAAAACCAGCAACATTCCTTATAACAAATCCCAGCATTCTAGAAGCCTTTTTGATGACGCTCTCAACATGAGGTACAAATGTCAAGGCGTTGTCGAAAACAACTCCTAAGTCCCTTATTTGATCCACCTCCTGGATAACGTTAGGGCCCACGTAATATACGCTAGCCGTCAATTTCTTCTTTCGGGTGTATTTCACGTGGTAGCACTTTTTTACGTTTAAGCTCATTTCATTCTCGTTACACCATTTAACTAATGAGTCTACGTCCCTCTGAAGCAATAATCTATCGTTTTCAGATTCGATTATCCTAGAGAATTTAAGGTCATCTGCATACATATAGCACTCTGAGAATTTTAGGCAGTGCGGGATGTCATTAACGAAGACATTAAATAGAACCGGCCCAACATGTGAGCCCTGGGGAACCCCTGAGGACGTTGTGTAGGTTCCAGATTGGAAACCATTAACCGCGACATAGAAGAAACGATTTTCGAGATAAGACTTTAGCCAACTGTGAAGTGTACCGGTGATTCCATACGCCGATAACTTCGACAGAAGTATATGGTGAGGCACGCGGTCAAAAGCTTTGCTAAAGTCTGTGTAAATCACGTCAATCTGCTTGCCGTGGTCGATGGCATCCGATAGCATTTCTGTAAAGGTCGCCAGGTTAGTGCAAGTAGACCTACATCCCACGAAACCATGCTGAGAAGAGCTCAAATACAGTTTAAAGTGTGCTTGAATGTATGGACAAACTAAAGATTCAAAAACCTTAGCAAAAGTGGACAAGATAGAGATAGGTCTATAATTTTTGACGTTGTTCTTTTCGTCGCTCTTGTAAATTGGAATAACCTTTGCTTTTTTCCATAAGTCAGGGAAAATACCTGAGCTAAGGGATTTGTTGAAGATTATAATTAAAGGGGAAACCAAAGCGGCACACTTATAGATAAATATTGGCGGAATACCATCAGGGCCAGCGCCTTTACGAAGATCCAAAGATCTAAGCTTGTTCAGCAGGGTCTCGCGATCAATAACAGGTGCCGTTAGTGGTAGACTACTATTCTTCATATTGTGAAGAAAATCGGACTCCGGTTCACTTTGAGTCGCTTTTGCATCGCTAAAAGCGGAGCAAAAATTAGACGCGAACATTTCGCATATTTGTGGACCGTCGGATGTTAATACAGTACCGTTAGTCATGGTGGCCGGAAACGAGCTAGCGCCACCTTTTTTATCCTTGATGTACGCCCAGAAGCGATTCGGATTCTTGGAGATTTGATTTTCTATGTCTTTTATGTAATCATTATAACAGTCAGTAGCTAATTTGGAACACCGTTTGCCTAATAGTTTGAGTTCGAGATCATCCCTAGGATTCTTATAGATTTTGTAACGACATCTTATTTTTTCCTTTTCTTTCAGTGCTTACGAGCACTGAAAGAAAAGGAAAAAATAAGATGTCGAGATTAAGCTTTTATTGAACCAAGGAGGATACTTTTTATATTTAAAAGTAGGCTTGGAAGGCTCGTGCAATTTAATAATATTTAGAAGCCTGTCATAAAACACACTAAGCATTTCATTAACATCAGCCATATTCTCAAATACTTCGTTCCAGTTTACATCATTTAGGCTCTCGCATATTTTAATAAATCAAGTTTATAATAATTTGTTCTTAAAGTCTGAGGATTATATGGAAGTCGGGTTTCTTCACTCTTTTTAAGCAGGATTTCGATTGGGGGGTGGTGGACATCAATGGTGCTGAGGGAGTTTAGGGCAGCAGTACCGCTAACGGAAGGTAAATTTGTTAATACAAGGTCCAATATTCGTTCAGACGCGTTCATAATACCATTATGTTGTGTTAATTTATGCATATGAGTAAAGTCTATTAGTGCATTACTAATGCCAGGGGGAGTATAATTAATCGCTGAGTCATAAACCAAGTTCCATTCTATGTTTCCTAAATTAAAATCACCGACAATACATGCGTGCATATCTGTGTGTTCAAGTATCACATTACAACCGTCTATAAAATTGTCCAAGGTGCTACGTAACACAGGGGGTGGTAAATACACTGCACATAGAGCCATTCGACGAATAGAATTTGAAAGCGGTACCTCAACAGTTATCCAAAGGTCCTCACATTGGTTTTCCCAGTGATCCATGCGTTTCGAATTAATTTTCTTTAACACAGCGATTAATACTCCACCTCCATCCTTTTTTCTACCATCTCTGTCTCTTCTGTATACTATGTATCTATCGTCAAAAAGCTCCGTGCTTAGAACACTACTATTCAGCCATGTTTCAGTTAATACAACAATATCATAGTTCTCTAAAGATAATTGATGACAAAAATTGTGAGTCTTTGTGCGTAGACCTCTTGTATTTTGGTAATAAATACTAATATTTAGAGAAGAGAATTTTAACTATGATTAATACTAATGCTGCGATTACAATTAGCGATAAATGAATGTGGGAACTAAGTTAACTTATTTAAAGTGTCCATGTTTCTAATCATGATGTGTTCCGATTCTTGTACTTTACGCATAAAGATTCTACCACCACGAATCCACACAAATTTATAACCAAGTTCTCTGGCCTTGATCCTCGCGGCAGCGTGCAGAGCCCTGTATGTTGGGGACAAATGTTCAGTCACGAAGATTGCTGTTTTTGGCCCAGGGTAGCCGAGATGCGCGCTGTTCAGTTTATTGTCCTTATTGTTCTTATTAAAATTAATAACAGACGCCAGAAATTGATCACGGAGTCGAGGGGAAGCCAGCTGTACTACTATTGAACGTGGTCTGGCATTATTAGGGTTGAGTTTGGCAACTCTGGTGCAATGCAAAATATCTCTGCTTTCCACGACACATCCTGATATTTTAGAGATTTCTGACACAACGTCAAACAGATTTTCATGTTTCTTCTCGGGTACGCATTGAATTTCAATGTTGTTAGATCGAGTTTGCTGCTCCAATTGATCTACACGCACATTTAGCAAGTTGATATTATTGCTCATTACTAGATTCTCCTTCCGCAGTTCTATAATGGTCTCTTTAGATGAAGCATGCTCCTTTAATAGGTCCTCATACTGACCGTTCATGAATTTCATAGAGTCATCCATGGCGGCAATTTTCGCGTTGATGGGCTGTAACTCTCTACTTAGTATTGCATTCATTGTTTCGTGAAGTTTAGACAACATTATCGATAATTCAGACTTCATAACTTCCTGGATAATTTCACGAACATCATCTCGCGACAATAAATTTTCAGTAGTCGCCTGAGGTGGAGATCCAAGAGCTTGCCTTTTGTTACCTCTAGTGGTCGAAACATTACGCAAAGGAGTTTTTTCGTGCTTATTTGTGGGAGACGTGTCATCAGCCATGTTTAATTATTATGGATCAATAATGCGCAAAATTCCAAAATACGCGTGTTATGGCAAAACGCAAAAAAACAAGCAGTAGTTTCTAAAGAAAGAAACGCATAAACAAAAAGGCAAGCAAAAATAAAATGCAAAAAGAATGTGCGCTCCTCAGATTCGAACCCACGCTCCGTTCAATGTGATGTCGCTCCAAACTCCAATTAGCTATTTCGACTTACAGAACAATAGCGAAATTAGCAATCACTATTTCGTGCCTGAGTCTTAGTGAGCGGGGCAAATTGTGGATTTGTGACCATATATGGTAGCGCACCGAGCCGCTTCGCGTGTTCTGACTCACCACCAACCGGCGAATAGGAGCAGCTCGCGCAGATGTGACTCACTGTAGTTGTTTGGTGTTGTGTTCCTTCTATTGAATTTTAAACTGCTTATTTCTTCGTATGTAATGAATAACTTGTAAATATTATTTCACCAAAACGTGAAGTAACTTATGCACTGTTTTGTTGGTGTAGAACTGTATTAATAGAACTTTTAAATAAACAGAAAATATTTAATTATAACGGAGTGTCTTGCGACACGTCTTACTGCTAGCGCGCCTCTTGAAGAAGGAATTATTGTATTGTTACTTATAATAAGAATAATAAAAAAATATATATTAAGAATAATTGTATTGTTACTTATGTGTCAAAATTTGTTCCTAATTTATCAGATGTTACATATTCTCTAAGAGAGTTACTAAGAAAAGATGCAGAGTTTATTTGGGGTGAAAAACAGAAAAAAGATTTCTGTAAATTAAAGCAGTTATTAACATCAAAACCAGTTTTAAAATATTATGATATGAATAGTCCTATAACATTATCAGTTGATAGTAGTAGTACGGGGTTAGGAGCAGTCCTATTGCAAAATAATACACCAGTGGCATATGCTTCTAAAGCACTAACAGATTGTCAGAAGTCTTGGGCCCAGATAGAGAAAGAAATGTTAGCAATCGTTTATGCGTGTGAAAAATATCACCAGTATATTTATGGGAAACATGTAGTAGTAGAAACTGATCATAAACCTCTTGAGTACATTGTTAAAAAATCTATGAATGAAACACCCTTAAGGCTACAGAGACTTAGACTTAGATTGCAAGGATATGATTTAGAAATAAGATATAGGCCAGGGAAAGAATTATTAGTGGCAGATGCTCTGTCAAGGTCTTATGTGAATGATACCATATGTAATAAAGAATTGGATGAGATTATAGAATTACATGTATGCTTGATAAAAGAAAGTTTAAATATTAGTAAAGAAAAACTTGATATATTTAAAAAAGAAACAGCTAAAGATGAAGATTTAATAATATTAATAAAGTACATACAAAATAAATGGCCTTCAGTCAAAGACATACCATACAATCTTAAATATTATCATTCTATAAAAGATGAGTTATATGTTACAGATGGTTTAATTTTCAAAAATACAGCTATTTTAGTACCCAAGTCATTGCGTAGAGAGATGTTAAACAAAATTCATTTTAATCATATGGGAATTGATAAATGTAAAAATAGAATTAGGGGTTTATTGTTTTGGCCTTTTATGAATAAAGAATTAGAAGATTTCATTCAGAATTGTGACGCATGTCTTCAATATAGCAAAAATCATTCCTATGAAGCATTAATGTTAAGAGATATTGTAAACAAACCTTGGGCTATAGTTGGAGCAGATATGTTTTTTCTAAACAATAAAATTTATTTGTTAGTAGTGGATTACCTAACTAAGTATGTTGAATTAGTTGAGATGTATGATCAATCTGCTGATAGTCATGTAAAAGCATTAAGTTCAATTTTTGCTAGATGGGGAATTCCTGAAAAATTGTATACTGACGATGGATCTCAATATAAAAGTTACATTTTTAAAGATTTTTGTAAATTGTGGAATTTTCAACATATTACTTCTACACCATATTATGCTAGATCTAATGGAATGGTAGAAAGACACATACAAACTATAAAAAAAAATGTTTAAAAAATGTTTAATTGAGAAAAAAGATTTATATTTGGCTTTACTAGAATACAGAAATACACCTATTGATGATAACATAAAATCACCTAATGAATGGTTAACCATTGATTGCCACCAACGCACCATTTGCGTTGATCGAGATTACTACGTCATGCCACCAACGCACCATTTGCGTTGAGTGACCGTTTGAAGTTTTTTTGGCATTACACATAAACTGTAGAGGTTTATTTAAATACTTGGCAACAATCACATTGAGAAATAATTTTGGAACGTGGAAACACTAATGGTTTTTGCTTCGTACTGTCATTTTTGTTATGACAGAGAAAAAACGGTTGCTGCTGAATATGTCTATTTTGATTTAGAATTATCTTAGGTTCTATTAAGTGTTCATTAAATATTTGTGAATTGGGAGATCAAGATAAGCAATAATCTCAATTTTATCATTGTTTTCCTGTGTTTCATCATATATTTATAAAATAAAATCACATGCACGCATACGATGCGTTCATTGGCATTGCAGTAAAATCTTCTGTTGGATAGGTTTATGCATGAAGACTTGAAGAACAAAATCACGCTAAAATGTATGCACGTATACATGTTTTATCTATTTTAAATTAATGAGGTTAAGTTTACTATTTGTAATCTATTTACATACTAAATATTTTGCAAGCTAAATATTTTACAGTAAAGTAGGTGTAAAAAAATGTGAAAACATTTGTGGGTACCTCAGTAAAAATATTATTACAGAGGCACGTATATATTCAATTATATATCATATATGTACAAACATAGATTAAATGAATATAGAATTAAACGGCGCGTGTATGACTTAGTGGGCCCAAAACATGTCACATAATACCATCCACACGTCAACGCAAACGGTGTGTTGAATGGCACTTGCGATTAAATTTGCGTTAGCAGTGCCACCAACGCATAAGGTGCGTTTACCATTTTTAGATGGGTTTTTGTAATTTATGGGGTTTTTGTAATTAAAAAACCCACTTATTAACGCTTTTCCTATTGTAATCCACAAAAATATTTAGTGGCATCCAGGTGTTGTTATAAAAATTGATGTAGCAATGAATGGGTTAATAGGTAGGCAAGTATCATCTTTTTTACCAACTAAGAATACTTTTGTTAAAAATAATTACAATAAATTAAAGGAACAGGTAGAAGTTAAGCGTTCTAATTATAAATATTATCATGATAAGAAAAATAATTGTGAAATAGGTAGATTTTATCCGGGACAAAAAGTTTTTATACATGATAGAAATACTAATCAAAAATTAAAAGGGGAAATTGTTAAAGAGGAGAAATATAGGTCATACTTAATTTTATTAGAAAACGGGGAAAAGGTTGTTAGAAATAGATATCATATTTTTAAAGGTTCACCATGGAGACAATCTAATGATAATAATTATAACTGTTTAAATGACTTTGTAAATGTTACAGACCAGAGTTCTTCCACACAGAAAAGAGTTACTTTTAATTTAGATAATAATGTTGAACATGTTTTACCAAATAATAACAATAATTTTAACAATAATGTATCTAGGTATGGAAGGACTTTGAGGCGACCTCATTATCTAGAGAACTATGTGTGTTAAAATTTATTTGTATTTTCTATTATAAAAAAGGGGGATGTCAGTAGTGTGGACCATCCATAATAAAGTGTTGTGTGCGTGACTTTAGATTATCTGTGGTGTCGGTGGTAAAATATAGAACATGGTTGATTGATTATTACAAGCCCTGCAGTTTTATTTATAATACAAATAGAATCCCAGTATCATACGAATTCAAGATCTATTATGAAGATCACATTTACGCCCGCGGCGTACGGTCGAAATTAAATTAACATTTCTCGATGTTTTTTATAAGTAGTTTGCGTACGCGCACCTGTGACGAGACTATTCTCGAGGGAATTTGTACCTACTTACTTTTAAAACTAATAATAACAGAAATTACTCGACAAAGAATCACAAACACGGCAATAGCGTACTTTCTCGAACGTTCTTTCTATAGACTATATAAAAACACTGTTTTAGACACTTGTCGCGAACAATTTGACTAGGTTTCTTACATTGTTTTTATCTCACGAAGCAACACATGCTTTATTTGTTGTATGTGTCACCGTAAAATTGTAAATACCGTTAGATTATAATCTATCTCGTGAGATTGTAAACTCGTTCGTTGAGGAATTCCCTCGACTGTCTATGGTCTCCATCATCAGACCAATGGCACTTACAACCCATATGGGTGCAAAGTTCTCATCAATAGAAATTAATTAAATCCAAACACAAGGTAGCTACTGTAAAACGTTGAGGAGTTCCTTTGACTGTCCTTCGTCTTTATCATCAGACCCCTAAAGATGACCACAACCCATTTAGGTGTTAAGTTCTCATCAATAAAAATTAATCAAGCCCAAAACACCAGGTAATTATTGTGAATCGTTGAGGAGTGCCCTCGACTGTCTTCGGGTTCCATCATCAGATCGAGTCCAGACTTTCTTTAAATAGTAGTGCTCTAAAATACTTAATGAACAAAAAAACAAACGCACTAGTCGCACTACGATGTTCAAAGGTTCCCCTCGATTTCTCTGAGATGCCATCATCAGATCCTAGTTTCATGGTCATGGTACTACTCTTGTAATATCTTCTTTCCAACAAAAAAAGAATCATCTAAATCGGTTCATAAACGACGAAGTTATCCTACGGTCAAATTGTGAAACCTCCTCCTTTTTTTAAGTCGGTTAAAAAAGACTGTACTGTTATAATTACACTACGTTCTTTAAATAAATCGTTCGATAAATCGACGGGACAGCCGTGCGCCAGCAAAAGGGACATAGGTCCTACCTCGTCAAGGCCTGGCGGGCGACTGAATCCACGTGCGCAAGCCGTTTTCTTATATAATAATTTATTATTAAAAGGATTAAATTGTTTTGAAAAATTTAACCACAAATAATTGTTCTTTATGTTATTAACTTTGCTTAGATATTTTTTTTGGAAGTAAAACTTTCATATTCTCCAAGTAAAATAAGAAAAACTTAAAAAAATATTTGAATTAGGCTCCTGTTCGGATTTTTTTTTCATCGAGTGAAGTTTATGATATCATGTTTTTAACCACAAATTATCTTAGTAAATATAGTCAACTATAATATCAATTTTTTTTGGCTTTAAAAAATCACTATTCCTTTGTTTACTATTGAATCAAAGTTATGTAAAATTGGGAAAATTGGGTCTACCTGCCCTTAATAAAAAGACTACTTACTACATATACGTACATACACCTAAAACTTATCTTATTTAATTAGTCTATTATTTTTAATATGTGACTTATGGGAGAGTTATTGTACTAGCTGGTAACATTATTCACGCACACAGAGACACAGTATTACAGTGTAAAACACCGCCTGCACGCACACATGCTTGAAATTGTTGGCTCGTTTTTTATGTTTTGATTGTAGGGCGACGCTCCATCTAGACATTATATAATCAAAGCCTACAGTAATAGTGCAAGGTTTTTCAAACCCACCTCTCCGTTCCACGAAGCTCACGTTTACACCCGGAACCTTCGGTACAGGGCGGTTAGTGGCTCATTTTGGCCCCGTTATAGTATAGATTCCCAAATACGAGTCCACCCGTCTGGTACAGTTACCCCGAATCCCAAGTGGCGACGCACCGCGAGGGGATGTATGGCTGACGGGTGTTCCATGGAACAAATCAGTCGCTAGTGCACTCCTCGCCAGGGTACCTGCAGATCCCCATTGCGAGTAATAAATACTCAAATCTGCCCTTCTAGGTACAGGGGTCTCTGCCTAGATTGAGCCTTATTTCCCCCATACTCGTGGGATTAGATATGGATAATATGAAAACAAACAAAACCAACACCGGCAACGGCAAAGAAGAGGAGAGGAGGGATGCGGGGTCGGAGTCAGACGTCGCATCCAGCGATGCGAGCGCGGGAGGCTTAGAGAGCTCCCACGCCCGCGGAGAACAGCAAGTTCTTCCGCAAGCGGCCCAGGCGGGATGGCGACCGGGGGTCGTCATCCGGAGAGGAGAAGGCCTCAGCCCGAAAAATCCCCACCAAGAAAACGTGGTGGGATCCGGGGCAAGGGCAGGGGGCTCTCTGTCTCCGTGAGGTCCGAGGGGTCAGCAAGGCTGGCCGAGGAGGGGCGCCTTCCGCCTTCCGGGCAATATTGTTCCCGAGTCGGGTAATGAGGCAA
>OU570687.1:1290454-1388458 GCA_905147715.2 Xestia xanthographa | reverse complement strand
ACGACATGTCAGTGAGTCAGTGGCTTTGTAGTTTTATATAATACTAGCTGTTGCCCGCGGCTTCGCCCGCGTGCAGTTCGGTAACTGCCCCACTGAATTATACTAAAGGGATAAATAGTGTTCTACATGTTAATTTAGGTTATGAACTATATATGTGCCAAATTACATAATCATCACAATTTATTATTATCATCACAATCACCATCACTATCACAACCACAATCATTATCACAATCACCATCACTATCACAACCACCATCATTATCCCAATCATTATCACAATCACCATCACTATCACAGTCACCATCATTATCACAATCACCATCATAATCACCATCACTATCACAACAACCATCATTATCACAATCATTATCACAATCATCATCGCAATCACCATCACAATAATCATCACAATCACAATCACCATCACAATCCCCATCACCATCACAATCACCATCACAATCACCATCACAATCACCATCACAATCACTATCATCATTTTAACAATCATTATCATCGTAATCACAATCATCATCATCACAATCCCCATCCTCGTCATCACAATCATTATCATCGTAATCTCAATCATTTTCATCTAAATCACAATCATCATGATCACAATCGCCATCACTATCACAACCACAATCATTGTCACAATCACCATCACTGTCACTATCACAATCGCTATAACTATCACAATCACAATCACCATCACAATCACTATCACAATCACCATCACAATCACCATCACAAGCATCATCACAATCACTATCATCATTTTAACAATCATTATCATTGTAATCACAACCACTATCATCGTAATCACAATCATCATCATCACAGTCTCCATCCTCGTCATCACAATCATTATCATCGTAATCTCAATCATTATCATCTTAATCATAATCATCATGATCACAATCGCCATCATTATCACAACCACAATCATTATCACAAACACCATTACTATCACTATTACAATCGCCATCACATTACAATCACCATTACTATCACTGTCACAATCACGATCACCATGGCTATCACCATCACAATCACCGTCACTATCACAATCACAATCACCATCACAATCACAATCAAATCACTATCACAATCACCATCGTCGTTATCACAATCATTATCATCGTAATCACAATCACTATCATCTTAATCATAATCATCATCATCACAATCAACATTATCATTATAACAATCATTATCATCGTTATCACAATCATCACAATAAATCAACAATAACCCTGTATAGAAGTTGAATCCGCTATCTTCTGGATCTCAAAATAAATGGCATTGCCATTTTCCTAATGCCATTTTCGACATCAGCACCCCTGATAATCTCGGTTTCAACACCCATATTGATTTTTAGACATTTCAACCCCATCGCACCCCAACAGGGAATGATGGTAATTCAGGTCCACCACATTACGTTGTTTTTGTAATACACGCGACCCAATTCACCGTACAAACAATACCTATGTTGAATTTCAGGCTTTGTTACCCCATTTCCCCCTTTAGGGGTTGAATTCTGAAAAAACCTGAAACACAAATGTTAACTCATTTATCGATAGGAGTACTCCTGTTAAGTTTCGAATAAAGTAGTCTAATTAATCTTATTTCCCCATGTAATCTTTGGACCCCCTTTTCAACCGCTTAGGGGGTTAATTTTGAAAAAATTATTCTTAATGCACTCCTAAACCCCATAAAGAACCCTATGTGCCAAATTTGGAATCTCCAGACTCAGTGGTTTGGGCTGTGCTTTGATTTTTATACTTTGCCACCCCATTTTCCCCTCTTAGGGGTTGAATTCTGAAAAAACCTGAAACCCGTTTCTATTTTTTTATCAATAGGAGCACTCCTGTGAAGTTTCGAATAAAATAACCTAACTAATCTTGTTTCCCCATACAAACTTTGGAGCCCCGTTTAACCCCCTTAGGGGGTGAATTTTGAAAAATCCTTTCTTAGTGCACCCCTAGACTACATAAGAAACCTACTTGCCAAATTTGGAATCTGTAGACCCAGCGGTTTGGGCTGTGCGTTGATAGATGAGTCAGTCAGTTTCTTCTTTTATATATTTAGATAGATAATAACTAGTATTTGCGTGTTGCGCGAGGTGCAAGCACCTCGCGTGCTTGTGCTGGTACATTTTTCACTTTAAAAACCCCTAAATGTAGTAAAAATGTCAAAAATAACCCTAAAAGAGTCTTTCACTTTTCAAACTCTAGTGAAATGCTAAATTTCCACTTGATTAAGCTCCTATTTATTCTAAATCTCAGCACCTCCAAATCACTCTAAAACGATACCCATATTCAAATTTTTGAATAAAATCAAGTTTCTCATTTTGAAAATCATTATGAGCGGACCTTGCAGCAGTACAAATACCCTTAGGAACCCCTAAATCAGTATGAAGCAGTCTAAGAACCCTTAAGATCCGCTAAAACAATTTACCTACAACCTTCATTAAAAACTCAGACCTATAAGCTATCTTGACCTTATCCCTACCACCACCGGACAGGTTTTGACACTAACTATAATATTTGTTCAATTACTTAATGGCTATCTGTAACCGTTATGAAGTTACACCCTTTCTTTTTTTGAGAAAATATTTTTTTTTCGAATGTACAGTGTCGACCAAAAGTCGATAGGCAATCTCACAAAGCAATAGCTTGACGTTTAGTTTGACTTACGACATTTCTACTTTCAAAAAAATAGACATTGTCATCTACAAGTAAATGTAGTCCAAAATTTCAACATTGAAATATAAGTCAAGATGGCCTAGTGGTTAGGCGCGTCCACGTCTAAGAGTGAATCAGTAAGCCGTGAGTTCAAATCTCACGTTGTTACTTGTAGACTTTTTGTGTTTACTCGATTGGAAGTAATGGGACAGAAAAATATTCTCGCTTTGTTCACACATTTCATAAAGTTAGAAGAAGGTAGATCATAGAAAAATAAGTCAAGAATTTATATTTCTGTGAGGTAAACCTGAGTTTTATGAATATTTTACTTGATCGAAATGAACGTTGTCGTTTGGTTGTGTTAAATTTGGTTAGTGACGTGTGGTTTAATAGATAGCGGTATTGTTGTTGGTATTTCTCAAAATGCAGGCAAATATTGATATTGAGGCGAGGGCGACTAATATTATCGTGCTGCATAAAAGTGGTCTTAATAGAACACGAATATCTGAAGAAACCGGACTAATGTGAGTATTATATTTATGAATTATTGTAACAAAGTTTTAATAAAAATTAAAGCCTACTTTGTTATTGTTTATTTATTTGGTGACATAGGGATTAATAAATTGATTTTAAATCCATCATGAGGCATAAAAGATAAATAATTAGTGTTAATTATTGGATTTATAAATGCAGAGTGAATGATAACTTCAGTATTTTATTATAGCTGCCTAACATCATTTTTTTGTTTTTTGTTTTAGAGGAATACTGTGAGTCAGATCAAAAGGCCATGCTAGTCGACAATGAAGTGGAAAGCCGTCGCTTATTATCGGCTATAGGTTGGCGAATAAGAAACAAATGGTTTCACACCTACGAGACACTTTGTGGAATTATTTGACACCTCATCGCAAACTGTTCGCCGTGCCCTCCACGCTGAAGGCTTGTATCACGAAGACCAGCTAAGAAGCCCTACTTGACAGAAAGAGTTATAGAAGAACGATTACGTTTCGCACGGGATTATTGATTATTACTGGAATACTACCATGAGAAGACTCAAAAAACTGACAAAATATTTAGTGAATATTAACTTATCCGTAATTATATTAATTATCTCAAATTGAGGTTTAGTTTCAATCTTCTTTTCTTCGGGAAAATGAACACTTAAACTATAACCTCAATGCGAGTTACATTTATTATGACGTCACAAAAAAAAATATTCATAAAGTCTAAATGATTTATATTAGTTTTCAATAAATTCTGCTGATTACCGATACCTATAATAAGTGGGTATCAACTATATGTTATATTTGTGTGATTAGAATATCCTTTCCTTGTTACTTAAGTATGTTATTATGAATTGAAAGTAAGTGGGTATACCGTATACAATAAAAAATCTTATGATCGGTTACAAGAGAACTTTTTTACATCTAGGTAGGAATGTGACGTTACAATTTGTATATTTTGCTTATACACTGGGGCTCATTTAAAGTCCAATTTACATAAAAATGGTTTAATAAAATGATGCGTACAGTAACGAGGTTGGTAGTGGAGTGGCTTAGCCACTATGTATGGAGAGGGAACAGCGGTTTGCGGTGACGCCTGGTGAAATATTGATAGCAATTAGCTGACGATCGCTGTGATGTGGAAAGGCTGTGGTGAGGCGAAAGGCCGCAACATATTCCCGGCCGTTGAAAGGTTCCTTTCAAGCATTCAGTTCCTCAGCGGTAGGCAGCGGACATAGTCGGGTGAACGGCCGACGAACGCAGCCTCGAGGAGTCTTGATTTCGGCGACTCGCGCCACTCCATCTGGTCCAGGGAACAGCCGCAGAACTCGGCCAAGGCGCCAGCTTAGTGGAGGCGCATTGTCTTCCGCCAACAGTACCATATCGCCCACGTTGAGCTGAGCGTTTCCTTTGCGCCACTTTGTTCGCTGCTGCAGCTCCGACAAATACTCTTTCTGCCACCTCTGCCAGAAATGCTGCCTTATTGTTTCTAGGCGTTTGTATCTATTGAGTTGGTTCCCATCTTTCTCTGCCAGGGCTGGTAAGGGCAGCGCAGTTAGCGGCCGGCCTATGATGAAGTGCCCTGGGGATAAGGAGAGGAGGTCGTTAGGACTGGATGACAAAGGACACAAGGGACGGCTATTAAGAATCGCCTCCACTTGTGCAAACAACGTTATTATTTCCTCAAATGTCAGATTACTATTGCCAATAACCCGTTTGATGTGATATTTAGCCGATTTAACGCCGGCTTCCCAAATGCCGCCGAAGTGAGGAGCGTAAGTAGGTATGAAATTGAACTTAATACCTTGTTGACTTGCAAAATCAGATATTGGTTCTGTATTTTGTTTAAGAAAATCGCCTATCTCCTTCGTGGCAGCGACAAAATTACGACCATTGTCGCTAAATATTTCCGATGGTTTTCCTCTACGTGCAATGAACCTTCTAAGTGTCATTACAAATGCATTTTTAGTTAAGTCGCTAACTGCCTCTAAATGAATGCATTTGTAACGTAAACACACAAAAATACACATATAACACTTAATTAAGCGACTTCCACGACCTTTACGATTAAGAATAAAAAATGGTCCAGCAAAGTCCAAGCCCACGGATAAAAAAGGAAAATCTGGGTTCACTCGCTGTGAAGGTAAGTCACCCATTTTCGGGCACAGCGTTCTGCCACTTAAGCGCCTGCATCGCACGCAGTTGTTAGCTGTCCGCCTAGCAAGATGTTTACCATTGATAGGCCAGACTGTTTCCCTTACTGTTGCTAGCAGCAATTGCGGGCCTGCATGTAAATTCACGAGATGCTCTCTGTCAAAATACAATTTGGTTAATTTATGCGCGGCGTGCAAAAGTATTGGGTGCCTTTTTTCAAAATTACATGCGGACGCATTTATGCGTCCACCGACACGAATTAAATTATCTTTATCTAAAAACGGAGACAATGATAATATTTTACTGCGGGCCGGCAGTTGTTTACCCTTTATAAGTAAATCGTATTCAGTAGAAAATGACTCACGTTGGGCGATAACGCATAATGAATGAAATGACTCACGCAGCTCATCAGCTGTTAGTGTGCCTACACGTTTGTCTTTCGGATGCTTCATGTTAAATATGAATCGCCGACAACGTGCAATCACGTTACGAAGTTTATTGAATGATGTAAAATTATTAAAATCTATTAAATTATTATTAATTGTTGACGTGAATGCCTTTAGTTCAGGTAAGTCATTCACAATGCATTCTTTTAACAGTGGCCATTTAGATTCATTTTGATGCAAGAAGCTAGGGCCTGACCACCATACTTCCATGGATAGCAAATTTTTGGCATCCACTCCCCTAGATATTAAATCTGCAGGGTTCATTGCAGTGGGCACATAACGCCACGATGATGCCTTAGTTAGTTCGACTATTTCACAAACACGATTAGCTACGAACATTTTTAATTTAGTTGGGTCACTGTTTATCCAACTCAGAACGACACTGGAATCACACCAGTGTACCAATCTTCCCGGCCTGCACCGGAGTGCATCTACAACAGATTTACAAAGTTTAGCTGCCAATAGTGCAGCACATAATTCAAGTCGTGGTATTGTCGTCGGCTTTATAGGCGATACCTTTGACTTGGCGCATAATAGCTTGATAGTGCTGTCACCATTACAATTTATTGATTTTAAATAAATACATGCACCATAAGCACATTGAGACGCATCACTAAACGAGTGCAATTCTATAAGTTCAGGCTTGTCACATAACACTAATCTAGGAATCTGAAATTTATGCAAATATTCTAGATTGTCTGTAAATTTTAGCCAATCGTCCCTCAAGTCTTTGGTAACCGGTTCGTCCCAATCTAATTTTTGTTGCCACATTTTTTGTAGTATGATTTTAGGCTGAATTATAACCGGACTTAGAATTCCTAAAGGGTCGAAAATTTTAAAAGAATTTGACATAACAAACCGTTTTGTGATCGTTGCTTGTTTATCAAGCGTAAAGCTTTTAATTGGAAAAAATAACGTGTCACTGGATGGCGTCCATCCGAGACCAAGAGTACTTGATGACTCACTAATAGTTAAGTTGTCTTGATTTAAGTTTAGATTTTCAAAGATTAATGGGTTATTACTTTTATATTTTCTTAAATTGAAACAGCCTTTTTTTAAAGTTTCGGAAACGCTCTTTTGAATATAACGTAAATCCTGTGCGTTATCGGCACCCGTTATAAGGTCATCTACATAAAAATCCTTTTGGATGATGCATTTAATTGTTTCATCATCTTGTTCCTCACCCAGTTGCCATAGACAACGTGTGCTTAGATAACTGGCGCTTGCGGTGCCATAGGTGAGTGTATTTAAGTCGTAAGCTCTAATAGGTTGCGACTCGTTCTCCCGCCATAGAATACGCTGTAGACAACGGTCTTTTTCAGCTACGAGAACCTGCCGATACATTTTTTCAATGTCCCCAGTTAAGAGGAATTTGTATTGTCTAGCACGGATTAATATAGCGAAGAGAGATTCTTGAAGGGTCGGGCCTGCCATTAAGATATCGTTTAGAGCATAACCAGACGTGGACGCTGCTGACCCGTCAAAAACAACACGCAACTTAGTCGACTCACTCTCTTGTTTTAATACCGCGTGATGACATAAATAATACGATGGGCCTTGTATTTCTTTAGGTAAGGAAAGATGCCCTAATTCGGCGTATTCGTTAATAAATTCTGCGTATTCTATTTTTAATTGAGGATTTTTTCTAAACCGCTTTTCTAAATAAAGCAACCGCCTTTTTGCTAAGTTATAAGTATCGCCCAGGCAGTCTGGAGTGTCCTTTAGTGGTAGGTTTACACAAAATCTGCCCGTGATTTCTCTACGAGTGTGAGCGATAAAATGTTTTTCGCAAATCTTTTCATTTTCGCTCATTATCCGTTTTGTGGGAACTTCTTCTAATTCCCAGAATTTGCTTAGTGATTTTTCAAAATCATTTTGATTTGACACTACGGCTTTATTGCAATAAATGTTTTTACTAGCAAAATATGTATTTATAGGTCCGGATATTATCCAGCCTAGCTGTGTATTTATCAGCTTTGGATTTTGTGGGCCAAGGGAACGCTGCTCGTCACCTAGGATATCCCAAAATAAATCAACGCCGATCAAGACGTCTATAGGTGCAGGCTGACCGAATGTAGGATCAGCCAGTACAATGTTTTTAGGCAACTTCAATGAATTAATATTGACCGGGTACTTTGGTATTAAACCGGTTAATTCTTTTAAAATAAGACAATAACATTTTGCACTGTATTTATGATCTAGAGATTTAATTTGCACATTGCAACTTTCGGCAATGTGAGAAGAAACTGTGTTTCCAATTCCTACGACCTTTAGCGAGTCAATAGGTATAGATTTTACTGAAAGCCTATCCTTTAATGCTTTAGAAATAAAGGATGATTGGCTGCCGCAGTCTAGCAGCGCTCTAACCTTCTCCTTTTGCTGGGTCAATGGATTAGAGACTTCAATCATAGCCGTTGACAAAAGTGTTTGACTTGAATTTCGTCTTGAAAAACTAGCAATCGTTTCATCATTACTATAGTTTCGCTCATCTATCGCTACAAGATTATTAACATCAGGGCATGCCGTAGGGCGGTGCAGCAAACTATGGTGCCTTTTATTGCACTCACGGCACGGTCCCATGCGACATCCTCCTACATGATGTCCCTGCCTAAGGCAATTAACACACAGTTTATATTTATTGACATCTTGCATTCTTTCATCTATCCCTTTTGCCTTAAAAGTGGGACAATCAAAAATTCTGTGATTATCGTTACAAATAACACATAAATAGGCGTTAGAACTGTTAGTATTATTATTAGTATTAGTATTTTTAGCTTTATTCAATTTAGTATTAGAAGCAGCAAATGACTTCGTATGGGTATTTTGACCGGGTCGTTTTTGACTGTTTACGGTAATAGAACTACTGCGCGCACCGGATATGTAGCACTTGGGTAGACTGCTATCTTGTTTATTGCGATTTAATGACTCCAAAACCTCCGCGCGGTCAGTCATGAACTTATAGAACTGTTCTAACGTTGGGTTATCTTCGTCTATGTGCTTAGTATACTCCTCCCACTTTACTACAGTATTACTATCTAACTTTTCCGACAAAATAAAAAGAAGTAGACCATCCCATTGGTCCGTAGGTTGTCCCAAGCTGGCCAAAGCACGCAAGTTTTTCTTGACGTGGTCAACTAAAAATCTCAAGGACCTCTCTGATTCACGTGTAAGCTGTTTAACGTTAACAAGTGAATTAAAGTGGTGATTGACTAAAACCCTTTTATTGTTATAACGATTACAAAGTAATTTCCATGCTTCTGAATAATTCGCGTTTGATACCTCAAGGTTTGCAATAATTCTCGCGGCATCACCTTCTAGATACGACATGAGATAATGAAACTTCTGAATTGATGTTATATGTTCATTTTTGTGTATCAAACTCTCAAAAGTGTCACGGAACTCCAACCATTGTTACATTTGAGATTTTGTCCCTCTAGTGGTAATGGAACAAAAGCCCAGATGCTAGGTGGGTTGGTATTAAAATGCAAAGAAACAACAAATTATCTCAAACAATATAAGTTTATTGTTTTAAACTATATAAACTTAACTATTAAAAAAAGGTAATGCCAGCCAGCCTTAAATTCGGTCGGTTTCGAACTATGGTCATGGGGGGTTGGAGATAAACCCAGTACTGTTCCTTCTTCAAAAGTTTAAATCAAATTAAAGTAAATAAAGTATAATTAAATTAAATTAGTTCTTGCTAAAATATCAAGATACAACCTTCCAGTTTAGTGAATACTAATAAATATTATATGGGCGCCAGGGACTTGAACAGTCCCGGACCACGGAGCCGACGAAGATGTCCAATATAATTCCAGTTAAGCGTAGGTGTCGAACCCGGGGTCCTTTAATTTAATTAAGTTGAAGACCGGCTTCTAATTTGGAAAACCGGGCAGGTGATACACGGGTTCTTATATGAACCAGTGGAAAATAAATTTAAAAGGTGTCAATTTAGATTTAAAAAAAACCGTCCCGCCTGCAATAAATCGCTAGGCGGACTCTGCTACTGCACGACCGTCTCCACTGGAGGCCTTGAGTGGACTCGAGGAACGGGTCTCGCGTCCAGGTCCCAGAGGCTCGTCTAGATCCTGGCGGCGAGACGAATCGCTCGAGTTGCCTCACCTGGAATTGACAATACGGGGACCCTATTATATAAGGGAAAACCATGGTACTTTCCTTGAGAATGAATAGAGGGGAGGAGCTAGGAGATCTAAAGACTAAACCATTAGCCAGTCCACGTGGCCTACGAGGCCCTTAGAAAACACAATGGAATGAGCTACGACTTCTGTTTGCCTAACCCTGCGTGGTGGGACAGCAATGGTAATACTCACAGTTGGGTAATGATGAAAACAATTGACTGCTTGATGCGACCGGCTGTAGAACAGGTCCGCCTAGTTCATCTGCGAATCCTCAACGCATGGAATCCTGTAATAAATATCCAGGGATCACGTCAATATCCTTTTAACGACCTGGGAAGGACTCAGAGATCACTTCCAAACACTAATTCACCAAAATCCTTACCTTATAAAACACGAGATAAAGTTTGTAACTTTGCCTCAGGCTTGATCAATAGCAAAATGACGCCCGTGACCTTCCATTGTCTTGTTATGCCTCCCAACCGGAAACAGGCGGAGCACCTAGAAAATCTCCCCTGTTTCAGGTAAAACTTACAAGAGCACTGATGACCGAAGCACTACTTCAAGATATTTAATTCTTGAAAATCCCTAACAACTGTCCAACATGACGTTTATACTCTGAAACAATAACAATTTTCAGGATCCAAGCTGACAAACTAATTATTTCTTAGTTCTAACATTAAAATTTGTCCTAAGTGGAGCAACCTTTTCCCTCACTCTTTCGGCGAATTGAGAATGAATCACCTGGCAACACTAAGCCATAGACATGCCACAGATTAAATATGGATTGTGAGGTCCGCGATGCTTCTAGAAAAAACTCCTTAATAAAAAAATAATTTCACTTCCGTTTACGGTTAAAAAAAACAATTAAGTATTTCAACCAAAAGCTGGAAATTATTAAGGATTTGTCTTTATGATATTAGTTCGATGATTTCCAATGAAAATGTTAAAATGTATCGATTAGAACTACAACTGCATATCGCAGCCGCTAGATGTCGCCTCCAACTGTCAGAAAGAAACTGACGTTTAACCGAATGACATTTGGAATGTAAACACAATCGCAGCTTAAATAAGATATTATGAATCTAATTTATTATGAACACCAGTTTATTATGGTTCCGAACAGTGATTTATCGTCAGGAAGTGTTACTAAATAGTCCGGTGATGAAGTACGGATGCAAAGATGACTCCTTCTTCAAATCGCAACCCAAAGTCATTTGCATAAACCACAATGAACATTTCACTTGGAAATCATGGAGAGAATCATATTGGAAACCTCTCAATTTACAACGCATGCTCACAGGTAAATGTTAGGTACCAAAAAAACAACGTAACAGTACCTCCCCAACCACCAGAGATTTGACCCGATAGGGCAAATCTCGACGCTGGCCCTCCAGCGTCTAAGCAGGCTCAAAAGAACCAAGCACGCTTACAATATTCTACACCGCTCGACCCTGAAAACAGGAACTGAGAAAGAAAAAAGAATAAACGTTGGCACGACTAGGTAGTTAAGGCATATACAACAACAATACCGAATTCTGGTTACACTTAATTATCCATGTAGCCTGTGTGTTATTAAAGAGTTACTTCTGGAGCGAGTCTAATCCATTCAAAAATATGTAAAAGACAAGCTTCAACAAGAGTCTTAATGCGTATGTATCTGCTGAAGTACTATCTTAGTCTGACCTACTATAATTATATAGGAGAGACCACCCCACCCAATCGTGCACGAACACCACCCTACACATACTCTTACTAAAAGTGATGACCGCCGAGAATAACGCCGAGCTGGTACAACAAACAATACACCAAAAGAAATTAAACTAACTGCTACAAACTAATGAGAAATGGCTAACCGTCTTCCCTAAATGGAGTGTGACGGTTATTCGGCCACTGAAAAAAAAATAACATCTAAAAACGTTTTCCATCAATGCAGCCTACACGCCCGCCATTAAGGCCTCCTAACTCAGGACTATCATTATGCTGCCTTACCAGCAATCCGGAGGTTTATACACTCTTCGAGTGTTAATCCTACAGCAACAAGTAAACCAACAACAATTTTTAAACAATCGTCTATTGCTACTCTAAAAGTAGTTCACAAATGTGTACACAGTAGGAACCTGTGTAACAACTACGAACCGCAAAAACAGTGTAAAATATATTTAATTGACATGGTTCTAACACCGTGGCATATACAGCCACCAATGCTACAAGTAAACCAGTAGTCCCTAGGCATATACAGCCCTCAAAGGTCACCGCGACCATCTATAAAATAAAATAAAAAAGTTAATCCTCGCCATATGGTGATTTAAAATCCTTGATATGCCATGTACCAAGGTTTTTACCGGAACTACAGCCTTCCAATTCATACACTAAGGGTGAAAGTTTTTTTTCTAATTATACATCTTTCATATTTAGGAGCTAATTTGGCCATAAAGAATTTTGAGGCGTCACTCTGAGGATATGTCCTCTTCCAAACAGTGTCGCCTACCTTAAACTCCGCGTGCCTCCTACTACTATTATAATAACGAGCACTACGTTTATGCGATTTGACGAGCGCGTCCTTTACTTTATTGAAGATCTCACCCAAACCCCCTAACTGATTGGCATATGAACTACGGGAAGCGCAAGCTAGAGTGGGCTGTGCAACGGTATCATTGCCGAAGACATCTCCACTACTAACTGCCTCTCTGCCATGTACTAGGAAGAACGGGGTAAAACGAGTAACCTCGTTTGTGGAGGTGTTCATAGCGAACTGGATCTTTGAGATGTTAACATCCCAAGATCGATGGTCATCCTCCACGAGAATTGATACCGCGGTCATAATGGTACGGTTATAGCGTTCTACGGTGTTCACGCTTGGGCAGTAACGAGGTGTGAAGTGAACTTGAGGTATTTTGTACCTCCCCAATAGTGAACGTAACTCATTACCCGTGAATTGCGTCCCGTTGTCTGCTATAACCGTACGGGGTATACCATGTACCAGGAAAACGCCGTCTTCTAGTTTCTGTGCTATAGCCTTACCAACAGCTCTACGTAAAGGAAATAGTAAACAGTATTTCGTAAAACAGCACACGACCACTAAGAGATATGTGAATCCCGTTCTGGACCGTGGCAACGGACCTACCAAGTCCATGCTTATGGTTTCAAACGGCTTGGAGCACTCTTTCGCATCACCCAAGAGTCCGGGAGGAGGTAATTGTGAGTGTTTATATGCTGCGCACGTATCACATTTACCAACGTAGCTAATCACGTCCTTATACATATTAGGCCAGTAGTATCGGAGTGCAAGTCTTTTATAGGTTTTAAATACTCCGAAATGTGGAGATAATTCGCCACTATGGTGACTCTTTAACAACTCTAGTCGATTGCCCTCCGGTACTACCTGCTTCCAGTCATAGTCACTAGCCACTCCGAATTTATTTTTAGAGTAACGGTAGAGTTTATCCTCCTTAATTATAAAGTTTGGGCACGACCTAGGCGTACTGACACATTTATCCCACAATGCTTTAAACCATGTGTCATTAACGGGCACTTTAATTTCCAACACCGGAACGCCACGAGATAGGGCATCCGGAACCACATTGTCCCTGCCTTTGCGATGTTCGATTGTGAAGTTGTAAGGTGATAACCGACAACCCCAACGGGCTAATCGACCAGAGGGATTGGTTAAGTTAAAGAACCATTTTAAGCTTGAGTGGTCGGTTATCACTTTAAACGCTGGACCGCCTTCCACGTAAGGACGAAAGTGTTCGACTGCGAAGACCACAGCGAGGGCCTCACGCTCCGTTGCGGAATAGTTGCGCTCCGCCGGATTGAGCGAACGACTGCAATAGGCTATTGGGTGCTCCTCCCCATTTGTAACCTGAGTCAAAGTGCCCGCTATCCCAAAACTAGATGCGTCACAATGAATCTCAAAAGGTTGAGAGAAATCTGGACAAGCCAATACCGGAGCAGACACCAACGCCTCTTTTAAGGTTGAGAACGCGGTTTCAGTCTCAGCCGTCCACTGAAAAGGCGGCGCTTTTTTGCTCGTACTGGTTAGTGCGTTTAAAGGGGCCGCTATCGTGCTAAAGTTTTTAATAAAACGTCTATAGTATGAGGCCGTTCCAAGAAACATTTTCACTTCCTTACGGGTTGTAGGGGTTGGGAAGTCAACAATTGACTGAACTTTCGACGGGTCAGTGTGTAAGCCATGCTCGTCCACTCTGTAACCCAGATATTTTAATTCTCGTCGAAAGAAACAAGACTTTGGCAAATTAATTGTCAGATTGGCCTGCCTTAATTTGTCTAAAACCCGTTTAAGAAGCGAAATGTGTTCTTCGAAGGTTGGTGAGCAAATAATAATGTCATCTAAATAAACGAACACCTTATTACCAAACTCTGGGCCGAAAAGTCTGTCCATTAATCGCTGTTGGGTTGCTGGGGCTCCCGTCAACCCAAAGCACATAACTTTAAAATGGAACAAACCTCGACCCGGAACCGTGAATGCGGTTTTTTCTTTGGAAGAAACGGAGTCCAATTCGATTTGCCAAAATGCGGATTTCAAATCAATCGACGAAAGGTATCGCGCGTCTCGCAACTGGTCTAAGATGTGAGAGACGTAGGGTAGTGGATACGCATCTTGCTTGCTGACCGCGTTCAGCTTTCGACTGTCCAGGCAAAATCGCCATTCCCCATTTGGTTTTGGAGTCAGTAGAACCGGGTTATTCCACGCGCTATTGCTGGGTTCCACCATTCCCATCTCCAACATCTCATCCAGCTGACGGTTAAGTTCCTTGAGGCGTTCAGGTGATAAAGGATAATAACGCTGTTTAATAGGAGGAACATCCCCGGTGTCTATTTTATGACGCAACAGATGGGTACGACCTAGTCCCTTGGCCTCAAAGGAAACGTTTTCGAAATCCTTAATTAATGACTCCGCTTTATTCTTTTGATCAGGTGTTAATTCGTCAAAAGGTTGTAGGTGCCTAACCTCCGAAACACATGAATGGCCTCTATTGTTTTTTAAATAGTGTAAAGGTAATTTATTAAAAATTTTTGGGGCCAAATTAAAGGCCTTCCAAAAATCAACGCCAAAAATCAACGGTGTGGTAATGTCTGGAATAACATAGAATTTAATAATCTTAGTCACTCCCATGAGAGTCACTGGTAAAAATAAATAACCCTCCACGGATGCCCGCGAATCATTGGCAGTTACGATGCTGCCCAACTCCGTATCGGCGTGTAAACTCGCACCAGCCTTTATGAATTGTTGGCCAACATCGGTACCCAATACCGAGATGCAGGAACCCGAGTCGAGTAAACCATAATAATACTCATCGTATATGGAAACTGTTAAATGTGGACGACTATCATCCGTAGTTTTATATCTTACTGTATCTACCCTTAGTGTTTGAAAAAATAATTTTAAAGATTTTAAATAATCATCCCAATCTGACTGATCGAAATGTTGGCTGTAGTTCCGGAAATTTAGTTTTTTGAATTACAGGTTGGACAAGACTGAGCCTCCTTCTTCTTCTTACTGCACGTAGGGCACGACGGTGCACGTACGCCCTTCTTGCCGCAACGGTAACACACAATTTCCGTGGATTTGCATTGTGATAATGAATGCCCTTTAACCCTACAACGAACACAGAACAACGAACCAGAATCAGTTTGCACGGTTTCAACTCGTTGTGAACCTTTTGGTGGTTGGTATGCCAAGTCTGCTGCAACAAAAGAAGACGTTGGTTTGGGTGGTTCATGAAACTGAGCCCTGCTATGGAAACCTAGCTCCAGTTGTCTACACTTCTCTTTTAAGTCGTCCAGCGTGTTGACAGTCATTATTGACAACCCCGTCGTGTATTCCGGTCTCATGTTGAATTTGATCCGTGCCAAACGGTCGCGTTCTGGAACCTTATAAGATAGCCTATTGTACAGATTCTCCATGACTGCTATATATATACAAGACAGCTCAGTTGACCCTTGCGTTCTGTTTGTTATTTCCGAAATTAGACGCATGTCGTAATCTGGTGGAGCGAAAGCTGTGAGCAACTGCTTCTTTAGATCCGCCCAATCATAAACCGACGCTTTAATTCCACGGTACCACAATAAGGCTCCGTCCGAGAAAAGATCCAGCGCTGACGTATGTAAGGAGGCTTCGTTAATATCTCTGGCCTCACAAAGCTCCTCAAGGCGCTCAATAAACGCTTTTACGCAGGCTGTACCATCGAATTTTATACCCAGGGTCTTAACCGTCTCTCTCTTGCAGGAAATGACTAAGTCCCTTGGCTGCAAATCTGACGTTGCTTTCGGTGTCTCCTCGGCGGAAGTAAATGATTGATGGAAGCTTGCGTTAGCCGAATCAATTCTAGACAAGTAACCCTTAAGCTGCTTGTCAATGGTTGCATAGTCGGTACTATGATCAGTTGGAGGGGTAATCCTACTCAAGCGATGATACAGGTGGTAACATAAAGCCTTAACGCGGTTAAATTTTTTGAAATTGGAAGGATATTTATCAAGTACTTCACTAATTTCTGGGAGTTTGGCCTTGATTGTTTGTAATTCGCTTTTCGGATCTATGTTTGTCTCCTCAATTTCGTCTGAACTTACTAATTTATTTAGTTCCCTAATCTGAACACGTAGTTCCTCTACGGTTGAGGCAGGTTTCGCATCTCGAACCAGTACTTCATAAATGAGCTCATCCTTGCGAAGTAAATTAAATGAAATGGGACGTTCCATATTGTTAAATAAAAAAATTGCAGTGTACTGAACTGAAAGCTGGCTGTCACAAAGTACAATCTCAAACAATGTGTAAATATTATCTGCAGTAAAGGCAGTTACACAATAGGCAGTCTTATGGAGTAAGTATAGTTAAGTAAAAGTAAACAAAAGTGTATAAAACAATACAAACATATAGACTAGAACTCGTTAACAAAGGATTCCGCGCGACGGTTTTTTTTTAAGTTAAAATAACTGGAAGGTTTAAGAAACAGTACTCTGGCTTATAAGGTACAGCAATAGACGTAACCTCTATCTCCAACCAATACACACGTTGGTCGCCACTGTTACATTTGAGATTTTGTCCCTCTAGTGGTAATGGAACAAAAGCCCAGATGCTAGGTGGGTTGGTATTAAAATGCAAAGAAACAACAAATTATCTCAAACAATATAAGTTTATTGTTTTAAACTATATAAACTTAACTATTAAAAAAAGGTAATGCCAGCCAGCCTTAAATTCGGTCGGTTTCGAACTATGGTCATGGGGGGTTGGAGATAAACCCAGTACTGTTCCTTCTTCAAAAGTTTAAATCAAATTAAAGTAAATAAAGTATAATTAAATTAAATTAGTTCTTGCTAAAATATCAAGATACAACCTTCCAGTTTAGTGAATACTAATAAATATTATATGGGCGCCAGGGACTTGAACAGTCCCGGACCACGGAGCCGACGAAGATGTCCAATATAATTCCAGTTAAGCGTAGGTGTCGAACCCGGGGTCCTTTAATTTAATTAAGTTGAAGACCGGCTTCTAATTTGGAAAACCGGGCAGGTGATACACGGGTTCTTATATGAACCAGGGGAAAATAAATTTAAAAGGTGTCAATTTAGATTTAAAAAAAACCGTCCCGCCTGCAATAAATCGCTAGGCGGACTCTGCTACTGCACGACCGTCTCCACTGGAGGCCTTGAGTGGACTCGAGGAACGGGTCTCGCGTCCAGGTCCCAGAGGCTCGTCTAGATCCTGGCGGCGAGACGAATCGCTCGAGTTGCCTCACCTGGAATTGACAATACGGGGACCCTATTATATAAGGGAAAACCATGGTACTTTCCTTGAGAATGAATAGAGGGGAGGAGCTAGGAGATCTAAAGACTAAACCATTAGCCAGTCCACGTGGCCTACGAGGCCCTTAGAAAACACAATGGAATGAGCTACGACTTCTGTTTGCCTAACCCTGCGTGGTGGGACAGCAATGGTAATACTCACAGTTGGGTAATGATGAAAACAATTGACTGCTTGATGCGACCGGCTGTAGAACAGGTCCGCCTAGTTCATCTGCGAATCCTCAACGCATGGAATCCTGTAATAAATATCCAGGGATCACGTCAATATCCTTTTAACGACCTGGGAAGGACTCAGAGATCACTTCCAAACACTAATTCACCAAAATCCTTACCTTATAAAACACGAGATAAAGTTTGTAACTTTGCCTCAGGCTTGATCAATAGCAAAATGACGCCCGTGACCTTCCATTGTCTTGTTATGCCTCCCAACCGGAAACAGGTGGAGCACCTAGAAAATCTCCCCTGTTTCAGGTAAAACTTACAAGAGCACTGATGACCGAAGCACTACTTCAAGATATTTAATTCTTGAAAATCCCTAACAACTGTCCAACATGACGTTTATACTCTGAAACAATAACAATTTTCAGGATCCAAGCTGACAAACTAATTATTTCTTAGTTCTAACATTAAAATTTGTCCTAAGTGGAGCAACCTTTTCCCTCACTCTTTCGGCGAATTGAGAATGAATCACCTGGCAACACTAAGCCATAGACATGCCACAGATTAAATATGGATTGTGAGGTCCGCGATGCTTCTAGAAAAAACTCCTTAATAAAAAAATAATTTCACTTCCGTTTACGGTTAAAAAAAACAATTAAGTATTTCAACCAAAAGCTGGAAATTATTAAGGATTTGTCTTTATGATATTAGTTCGATGATTTCCAATGAAAATGTTAAAATGTATCGATTAGAACTACAACTGCATATCGCAGCCGCTAGATGTCGCCTCCAACTGTCAGAAAGAAACTGACGTTTAACCGAATGACATTTGGAATGTAAACACAATCGCAGCTTAAATAAGATATTATGAATCTAATTTATTATGAACACCAGTTTATTATGGTTCCGAACAGTGATTTATCGTCAGGAAGTGTTACTAAATAGTCCGGTGATGAAGTACGGATGCAAAGATGACTCCTTCTTCAAATCGCAACCCAAAGTCATTTGCATAAACCACAATGAACATTTCACTTGGAAATCATGGAGAGAATCATATTGGAAACCTCTCAATTTACAACGCATGCTCACAGGTAAATGTTAGGTACCAAAAAAACAACGTAACAGTACCTCCCCAACCACCAGAGATTTGACCCGATAGGGCAAATCTCGACGCTGGCCCTCCAGCGTCTAAGCAGGCTCAAAAGAACCAAGCACGCTTACAATATTCTACACCGCTCGACCCTGAAAACAGGAACTGAGAAAGAAAAAAGAATAAACGTTGGCACGACTAGGTAGTTAAGGCATATACAACAACAATACCGAATTCTGGTTACACTTAATTATCCATGTAGCCTGTGTGTTATTAAAGAGTTACTTCTGGAGCGAGTCTAATCCATTCAAAAATATGTAAAAGACAAGCTTCAACAAGAGTCTTAATGCGTATGTATCTGCTGAAGTACTATCTTAGTCTGACCTACTATAATTATATAGGAGAGACCACCCCACCCAATCGTGCACGAACACCACCCTACACATACTCTTACTAAAAGTGATGACCGCCGAGAATAACGCCGAGCTGGTACAACAAACAATACACCAAAAGAAATTAAACTAACTGCTACAAACTAATGAGAAATGGCTAACCGTCTTCCCTAAATGGAGTGTGACGGTTATTCGGCCACTGAAAAAAAAATAACATCTAAAAACGTTTTCCATCAATGCAGCCTACACGCCCGCCATTAAGGCCTCCTAACTCAGGACTATCATTATGCTGCCTTACCAGCAATCCGGAGGTTTATACACTCTTCGAGTGTTAATCCTACAGCAACAAGTAAACCAACAACAATTTTTAAACAATCGTCTATTGCTACTCTAAAAGTAGTTCACAAATGTGTACACAGTAGGAACCTGTGTAACAACTACGAACCGCAAAAACAGTGTAAAATATATTTAATTGACATGGTTCTAACACCGTGGCATATACAGCCACCAATGCTACAAGTAAACCAGTAGTCCCTAGGCATATACAGCCCTCAAAGGTCACCGCGACCATCTATAAAATAAAATAAAAAAGTTAATCCTCGCCATATGGTGATTTAAAATCCTTGATATGCCATGTACCAAGGTTTTTACCGGAACTACAGCCTTCCAATTCATACACTAAGGGTGAAAGTTTTTTTTCTAATTATACATCTTTCATATTTAGGAGCTAATTTGGCCATAAAGAATTTTGAGGCGTCACTCTGAGGATATGTCCTCTTCCAAACAGTGTCGCCTACCTTAAACTCCGCGTGCCTCCTACTACTATTATAATAACGAGCACTACGTTTATGCGATTTGACGAGCGCGTCCTTTACTTTATTGAAGATCTCACCCAAACCCCCTAACTGATTGGCATATGAACTACGGGAAGCGCAAGCTAGAGTGGGCTGTGCAACGGTATCATTGCCGAAGACATCTCCACTACTAACTGCCTCTCTGCCATGTACTAGGAAGAACGGGGTAAAACGAGTAACCTCGTTTGTGGAGGTGTTCATAGCGAACTGGATCTTTGAGATGTTAACATCCCAAGATCGATGGTCATCCTCCACGAGAATTGATACCGCGGTCATAATGGTACGGTTATAGCGTTCTACGGTGTTCACGCTTGGGCAGTAACGAGGTGTGAAGTGAACTTGAGGTATTTTGTACCTCCCCAATAGTGAACGTAACTCATTACCCGTGAATTGCGTCCCGTTGTCTGCTATAACCGTACGGGGTATACCATGTACCAGGAAAACGCCGTCTTCTAGTTTCTGTGCTATAGCCTTACCAACAGCTCTACGTAAAGGAAATAGTAAACAGTATTTCGTAAAACAGCACACGACCACTAAGAGATATGTGAATCCCGTTCTGGACCGTGGCAACGGACCTACCAAGTCCATGCTTATGGTTTCAAACGGCTTGGAGCACTCTTTCGCATCACCCAAGAGTCCGGGAGGAGGTAATTGTGAGTGTTTATATGCTGCGCACGTATCACATTTACCAACGTAGCTAATCACGTCCTTATACATATTAGGCCAGTAGTATCGGAGTGCAAGTCTTTTATAGGTTTTAAATACTCCGAAATGTGGAGATAATTCGCCACTATGGTGACTCTTTAACAACTCTAGTCGATTGCCCTCCGGTACTACCTGCTTCCAGTCATAGTCACTAGCCACTCCGAATTTATTTTTAGAGTAACGGTAGAGTTTATCCTCCTTAATTATAAAGTTTGGGCACGACCTAGGCGTACTGACACATTTATCCCACAATGCTTTAAACCATGTGTCATTAACGGGCACTTTAATTTCCAACACCGGAACGCCACGAGATAGGGCATCCGGAACCACATTGTCCCTGCCTTTGCGATGTTCGATTGTGAAGTTGTAAGGTGATAACCGACAACCCCAACGGGCTAATCGACCAGAGGGATTGGTTAAGTTAAAGAACCATTTTAAGCTTGAGTGGTCGGTTATCACTTTAAACGCTGGACCGCCTTCCACGTAAGGACGAAAGTGTTCGACTGCGAAGACCACAGCGAGGGCCTCACGCTCCGTTGCGGAATAGTTGCGCTCCGCCGGATTGAGCGAACGACTGCAATAGGCTATTGGGTGCTCCTCCCCATTTGTAACCTGAGTCAAAGTGCCCGCTATCCCAAAACTAGATGCGTCACAATGAATCTCAAAAGGTTGAGAGAAATCTGGACAAGCCAATACCGGAGCAGACACCAACGCCTCTTTTAAGGTTGAGAACGCGGTTTCAGTCTCAGCCGTCCACTGAAAAGGCGGCGCTTTTTTGCTCGTACTGGTTAGTGCGTTTAAAGGGGCCGCTATCGTGCTAAAGTTTTTAATAAAACGTCTATAGTATGAGGCCGTTCCAAGAAACATTTTCACTTCCTTACGGGTTGTAGGGGTTGGGAAGTCAACAATTGACTGAACTTTCGACGGGTCAGTGTGTAAGCCATGCTCGTCCACTCTGTAACCCAGATATTTTAATTCTCGTCGAAAGAAACAAGACTTTGGCAAATTAATTGTCAGATTGGCCTGCCTTAATTTGTCTAAAACCCGTTTAAGAAGCGAAATGTGTTCTTCGAAGGTTGGTGAGCAAATAATAATGTCATCTAAATAAACGAACACCTTATTACCAAACTCTGGGCCGAAAAGTCTGTCCATTAATCGCTGTTGGGTTGCTGGGGCTCCCGTCAACCCAAAGCACATAACTTTAAAATGGAACAAACCTCGACCCGGAACCGTGAATGCGGTTTTTTCTTTGGAAGAAACGGAGTCCAATTCGATTTGCCAAAATGCGGATTTCAAATCAATCGACGAAAGGTATCGCGCGTCTCGCAACTGGTCTAAGATGTGAGAGACGTAGGGTAGTGGATACGCATCTTGCTTGCTGACCGCGTTCAGCTTTCGACTGTCCAGGCAAAATCGCCATTCCCCATTTGGTTTTGGAGTCAGTAGAACCGGGTTATTCCACGCGCTATTGCTGGGTTCCACCATTCCCATCTCCAACATCTCATCCAGCTGACGGTTAAGTTCCTTGAGGCGTTCAGGTGATAAAGGATAATAACGCTGTTTAATAGGAGGAACATCCCCGGTGTCTATTTTATGACGCAACAGATGGGTACGACCTAGTCCCTTGGCCTCAAAGGAAACGTTTTCGAAATCCTTAATTAATGACTCCGCTTTATTCTTTTGATCAGGTGTTAATTCGTCAAAAGGTTGTAGGTGCCTAACCTCCGAAACACATGAATGGCCTCTATTGTTTTTTAAATAGTGTAAAGGTAATTTATTAAAAATTTTTGGGGCCAAATTAAAGGCCTTCCAAAAATCAACGCCAAAAATCAACGGTGTGGTAATGTCTGGAATAACATAGAATTTAATAATCTTAGTCACTCCCATGAGAGTCACTGGTAAAAATAAATAACCCTCCACGGATGCCCGCGAATCATTGGCAGTTACGATGCTGCCCAACTCCGTATCGGCGTGTAAACTCGCACCAGCCTTTATGAATTGTTGGCCAACATCGGTACCCAATACCGAGATGCAGGAACCCGAGTCGAGTAAACCATAATAATACTCATCGTATATGGAAACTGTTAAATGTGGACGACTATCATCCGTAGTTTTATATCTTACTGTATCTACCCTTAGTGTTTGAAAAAATAATTTTAAAGATTTTAAATAATCATCCCAATCTGACTGATCGAAATGTTGGCTGTAGTTCCGGAAATTTAGTTTTTTGAATTACAGGTTGGACAAGACTGAGCCTCCTTCTTCTTCTTACTGCACGTAGGGCACGACGGTGCACGTACGCCCTTCTTGCCGCAACGGTAACACACAATTTCCGTGGATTTGCATTGTGATAATGAATGCCCTTTAACCCTACAACGAACACAGAACAACGAACCAGAATCAGTTTGCACGGTTTCAACTCGTTGTGAACCTTTTGGTGGTTGGTATGCCAAGTCTGCTGCAACAAAAGAAGACGTTGGTTTGGGTGGTTCATGAAACTGAGCCCTGCTATGGAAACCTAGCTCCAGTTGTCTACACTTCTCTTTTAAGTCGTCCAGCGTGTTGACAGTCATTATTGACAACCCCGTCGTGTATTCCGGTCTCATGTTGAATTTGATCCGTGCCAAACGGTCGCGTTCTGGAACCTTATAAGATAGCCTATTGTACAGATTCTCCATGACTGCTATATATATACAAGACAGCTCAGTTGACCCTTGCGTTCTGTTTGTTATTTCCGAAATTAGACGCATGTCGTAATCTGGTGGAGCGAAAGCTGTGAGCAACTGCTTCTTTAGATCCGCCCAATCATAAACCGACGCTTTAATTCCACGGTACCACAATAAGGCTCCGTCCGAGAAAAGATCCAGCGCTGACGTATGTAAGGAGGCTTCGTTAATATCTCTGGCCTCACAAAGCTCCTCAAGGCGCTCAATAAACGCTTTTACGCAGGCTGTACCATCGAATTTTATACCCAGGGTCTTAACCGTCTCTCTCTTGCAGGAAATGACTAAGTCCCTTGGCTGCAAATCTGACGTTGCTTTCGGTGTCTCCTCGGCGGAAGTAAATGATTGATGGAAGCTTGCGTTAGCCGAATCAATTCTAGACAAGTAACCCTTAAGCTGCTTGTCAATGGTTGCATAGTCGGTACTATGATCAGTTGGAGGGGTAATCCTACTCAAGCGATGATACAGGTGGTAACATAAAGCCTTAACGCGGTTAAATTTTTTGAAATTGGAAGGATATTTATCAAGTACTTCACTAATTTCTGGGAGTTTGGCCTTGATTGTTTGTAATTCGCTTTTCGGATCTATGTTTGTCTCCTCAATTTCGTCTGAACTTACTAATTTATTTAGTTCCCTAATCTGAACACGTAGTTCCTCTACGGTTGAGGCAGGTTTCGCATCTCGAACCAGTACTTCATAAATGAGCTCATCCTTGCGAAGTAAATTAAATGAAATGGGACGTTCCATATTGTTAAATAAAAAAATTGCAGTGTACTGAACTGAAAGCTGGCTGTCACAAAGTACAATCTCAAACAATGTGTAAATATTATCTGCAGTAAAGGCAGTTACACAATAGGCAGTCTTATGGAGTAAGTATAGTTAAGTAAAAGTAAACAAAAGTGTATAAAACAATACAAACATATAGACTAGAACTCGTTAACAAAGGATTCCGCGCGACGGTTTTTTTTTAAGTTAAAATAACTGGAAGGTTTAAGAAACAGTACTCTGGCTTATAAGGTACAGCAATAGACGTAACCTCTATCTCCAACCAATACACACGTTGGTCGCCACTGTTACATTTGAGATTTTGTCCCTCTAGTGGTAATGGAACAAAAGCCCAGATGCTAGGTGGGTTGGTATTAAAATGCAAAGAAACAACAAATTATCTCAAACAATATAAGTTTATTGTTTTAAACTATATAAACTTAACTATTAAAAAAAGGTAATGCCAGCCAGCCTTAAATTCGGTCGGTTTCGAACTATGGTCATGGGGGGTTGGAGATAAACCCAGTACTGTTCCTTCTTCAAAAGTTTAAATCAAATTAAAGTAAATAAAGTATAATTAAATTAAATTAGTTCTTGCTAAAATATCAAGATACAACCTTCCAGTTTAGTGAATACTAATAAATATTATATGGGCGCCAGGGACTTGAACAGTCCCGGACCACGGAGCCGACGAAGATGTCCAATATAATTCCAGTTAAGCGTAGGTGTCGAACCCGGGGTCCTTTAATTTAATTAAGTTGAAGACCGGCTTCTAATTTGGAAAACCGGGCAGGTGATACACGGGTTCTTATATGAACCAGTGGAAAATAAATTTAAAAGGTGTCAATTTAGATTTAAAAAAAACCGTCCCGCCTGCAATAAATCGCTAGGCGGACTCTGCTACTGCACGACCGTCTCCACTGGAGGCCTTGAGTGGACTCGAGGAACGGGTCTCGCGTCCAGGTCCCAGAGGCTCGTCTAGATCCTGGCGGCGAGACGAATCGCTCGAGTTGCCTCACCTGGAATTGACAATACGGGGACCCTATTATATAAGGGAAAACCATGGTACTTTCCTTGAGAATGAATAGAGGGGAGGAGCTAGGAGATCTAAAGACTAAACCATTAGCCAGTCCACGTGGCCTACGAGGCCCTTAGAAAACACAATGGAATGAGCTACGACTTCTGTTTGCCTAACCCTGCGTGGTGGGACAGCAATGGTAATACTCACAGTTGGGTAATGATGAAAACAATTGACTGCTTGATGCGACCGGCTGTAGAACAGGTCCGCCTAGTTCATCTGCGAATCCTCAACGCATGGAATCCTGTAATAAATATCCAGGGATCACGTCAATATCCTTTTAACGACCTGGGAAGGACTCAGAGATCACTTCCAAACACTAATTCACCAAAATCCTTACCTTATAAAACACGAGATAAAGTTTGTAACTTTGCCTCAGGCTTGATCAATAGCAAAATGACGCCCGTGACCTTCCATTGTCTTGTTATGCCTCCCAACCGGAAACAGGTGGAGCACCTAGAAAATCTCCCCTGTTTCAGGTAAAACTTACAAGAGCACTGATGACCGAAGCACTACTTCAAGATATTTAATTCTTGAAAATCCCTAACAACTGTCCAACATGACGTTTATACTCTGAAACAATAACAATTTTCAGGATCCAAGCTGACAAACTAATTATTTCTTAGTTCTAACATTAAAATTTGTCCTAAGTGGAGCAACCTTTTCCCTCACTCTTTCGGCGAATTGAGAATGAATCACCTGGCAACACTAAGCCATAGACATGCCACAGATTAAATATGGATTGTGAGGTCCGCGATGCTTCTAGAAAAAACTCCTTAATAAAAAAATAATTTCACTTCCGTTTACGGTTAAAAAAAACAATTAAGTATTTCAACCAAAAGCTGGAAATTATTAAGGATTTGTCTTTATGATATTAGTTCGATGATTTCCAATGAAAATGTTAAAATGTATCGATTAGAACTACAACTGCATATCGCAGCCGCTAGATGTCGCCTCCAACTGTCAGAAAGAAACTGACGTTTAACCGAATGACATTTGGAATGTAAACCCAATCGCAGCTTAAATAAGATATTATGAATCTAATTTATTATGAACACCAGTTTATTATGGTTCCGAACAGTGATTTATCGTCAGGAAGTGTTACTAAATAGTCCGGTGATGAAGTACGGATGCAAAGATGACTCCTTCTTCAAATCGCAACCCAAAGTCATTTGCATAAACCACAATGAACATTTCACTTGGAAATCATGGAGAGAATCATATTGGAAACCTCTCAATTTACAACGCATGCTCACAGGTAAATGTTAGGTACCAAAAAAACAACGTAACACCATCGAAAATAAGAACCGTCAAACTTAGCTATTTGGATTTGAGGTAATTTTACGCCAGCTGATTGATTATCCGAACAACAAGAATTATCATGAACGGAACCACGTCTGTGTTCACATTCGATTCTAGAAAATTTATCCACTAATGTTTTCGCAGTGGCAATGTTGATCATAAGGTCGCACTCGATACTTTCGCGTTCATTAAGTTCAGCTTCCAAATTGTCTGAATTCAAGACCTCGATCTCATTTTGCAAGTCATCAGTTCTAACTGACAATGCCTCGAATTTTGCAAGTCTTAACCTTAACTCAGTTATTTGTATAGTATTCAGCTCAGTAAGCTTTGAAATGCTACCTAAATAATTCTTAAACTTTGTGATCTGACCTTTGGCCGACGATCTTTTAACAATTAAATCTTTTAAACGATATTTATCTGCAGATTCGTTAGGCATTGTGAGCGCGCACGTACAAAAGTACTAAGTTCAATAATTATCAATACAACTTTTAACGGTAAACAAAAGAAAAGAATGGCTCACGCTCCTCAACTCGACGACACCTGGCGACCGCAAACCGGTTACGCTCGCACAGCTGATTGCAGACGGCGAGGTATGTCACTCGGCTCGGCGTAGATAACAATCTGAAATTATCGGCGTTAACAAATAAGCATTTATCACCGAACTATGAAAAACGCTAGCGACCTGGACCTGCAGATTACTTTTCTTTTAATGTGTAAGCAGGTAGGAATAATGTATTGCTTGGAATCCTACTACTTACACGATTTAGTTTAAGAATAACAAGGAATATATTTAAGTATAGAAATAAATAAACGTTTGTAATAACGACTTGTAACGAATGAAGCTAATTATTTAACAAAGAAAATATTTTTTCAACTTGTGGGTGTATTGACAAAAGTATAAAATGATGATGCAATTTTCATTAAATCTAATTAAATCACTGATTTGCACAAATGAATTCGACTTCCAATAACTAGGAACAATATTTAAAGGTATATACGATGTGTGAAGATTAGGAAAATAGGAAGGAAAGGGCACTCATCTGATTTCGCAGAAGTCCGATGCGCGATGTGTTTCTTTCGCTGAATCACTGCTCGCTTCAGCCTGAACTCGTAGATGATTCTGGCTGCACCCGGCACCTTCGATCTTGAACCCTTCTTCAATCTTCTATCACGCCAAAGAAGCCAGAAGCCAGCACATCAGTTGGCGGCAACGTGGTTTCGAGGTTTCTAATCCGGTTTTCTTGCTACTTTTTCTTCGTAATTTGGTTTCTTGATTTGTATTTCTTCGTATTTTAGTTTGTATTTCCCCTCATGGGCCACCAATATGTATATTTTGCTTATACACTGGGGCTAATTTAAAGTCCAATTTACATAAAAATGGTTTAATAAAATGATGCGTACAGTAACGAGGTTGGTAGTGGAGTGGCTTAGCCACTATGTATGGAGAGGGAACAGCGGTTTGCGGTGACGCCTGGTGAAATATTGATAGCAATTAGCTGACGATCGCTGTGATGTGGAAAGGCTGTGGTGAGGCGAAAGGCCGCAACACAATTATCATGAAAGTTTGTTAATTTTATAAATAAATAAAACGAATAAACATTTCTGTTATCAATCACCACGACTTTTTTTATTTCCACCTTCCAACACCGAACAGCTAAAATAATAAATAAATAGTTGAATAATAATACTATGTTTTTTTTTTACTAATATTTAACTTATTCTTATAAAAAATAAATAATGAACCAATAACTAATGTTACCAAGAAACAAAAACCCCACGTTGTTAACAGGATTCGAACTCGGATCTCTTTGATCGTGAATCCTACTGATTACCCCAACAGCTATCAACACAAGGAAAATAGATGTGAATTTTAGCTATCCAATGGTAAGAACAGGTCGCTACACTAATAAGGTTTGCTGCGTGTATAATAAAAGAAACGGAAATATATTCTTATGCTTCGTGGAGTGTGACGCGCGACATGCGATTGGGCGAACTCTGTGGCTGTGGTGTGCGTACTGTATTGAGACCACTTACACATACAGACGCACGGACGCTCGACCGTGCGTTTACAGCAATACAATCCTTAGCGTGCCTCAGAACTTATCAACGCTTACTGTACATAGTCACCTCTGAGTTACGCTTCACCCACTCAACCTTGGTTACGCAACGGACGTCGCCGGCTCGCTTCGCTCGCCACCTCCCCCTTCGCTCCACTCGGTCTCGCAGGTTCGCTCCATTCAGGACCTACCTACCATCGGAAAGCTATCGTTACCGTACCACCACCGGAGACCGGACAGGTTTCGACGCCTACTATATAATTTGTTCAAACACCTAATTGCTAACCGTTATGAAGTTACAGCTCTTTCAATTTTAGAGGTTGGGGTGGGGAGGGGAAGGTATACAAATTTCAACGCCCCTCAATAGTTTTAATAAACAGTCAAAAATGTAATAACATCAGTAGTTACCTACTTTTATTGTGATAAAAATATTACTTATCAAACACTGTCATCATGTAAAAATAGAAATTACACTAAACAGATGGTCGGATCGGGCGGTATAAAAAAAAAAGCTGCCGCCCTATCTCCCGTCAGCCATGTCGTCGGAGCTCCGCCGGCCTTCGGCCTACGCTCCTCATGTCCCAAATTCGGACTTCTGGGACATAAAGTTGTAATACTACTTCGGACCAATCATGGTGGTCGACATACGCAGGGCAAGTATTAAAGAAAACAATGATGCTATCTCAAACACTGACTTATAACATAGACCACGGGCTGCCGGGCATTATTAATAACGGCCGGTCAAAGTGATAAATGAATCACTTTATCCATCGCTTTTGGGCATTATTAATAATGGCCGGTCCTTATTAATAATGCCCGGTTAATCACGTTGCCCGTAACATACATATCATTCTATTCGGTTTCGTGTTATTGAGAAGTATTCCTTACCCTTATAAAATTTTGAGAATCTATAGTGATCCGTAAATGAATTGGAAAATCCGTTAGCTAACTCCGTTTGAATCTTTTAAAAAAAAATATTGAAATTTTTAAACATTTTGAAAACCTTTACCTTTACAGCTGAACAAAAACCCTAAACCTAAAGCCCTAAGGAACCCTTAAATTATTATGAAGCAGTCTAAGAACTCTTAAGATCCCCTTAAACAATCTAAAACCTTTTTTAAAAACTTAGACATATTCCCATTAAAAAAAACATTACCCTAAAGTACCTACCACCGGAAAGCTATCGTGAAATTATCTCTGCCACCACCAGACAGGTTTCGACGCCTGCTATTATATTTGTTCCAACACCTAATGTCTATGTCTAACCATAATAAAGTTACAGCTCTTTTAATTTTAGGGGAGGTTGGAGAGGGGAGGGTAGGGTATTAAAAATGTCAATGCTCATCAATAGTTTTAGGTCAGAATCAATACAAATGCGTATGCGTGCGTAGTACTTATATAGTTAGTTGCGGAGCGTTTTGGCGTGGCGCGAAATTTAAAATTAGAATTCAAAAAAAAAATTCCGTATGTACATAGTCATCAATGAGTTACGCTTCTCTTACTTAACCAAAGGCTGCGTGAAAAAAACAGGTGGCGAGTGAAGCGAGCCGGCGACCTCCGTAGCATAACGACTACGGAGGTCACCGGCTCGCTTCACTCGCCACCTCCCCCCATCGCTCCACTCAGGACCTACCTACCACCGGAAAGCTATCGTGACCTTATTCCTACGCTACGGGGGTCACCGGCTCGCTACACTCGCTCGCTCCTCCCTTCGCTTTACCGGTACCACCACCGGACAGGTTTCGACGCCTACTTTAATATTTGTTCAAGCACCTAATGGCTATCTCTAACCATTATGAAGTTACAGCCCTTCAAATTTTAGGGGAGGTTGGAAAGGGGAGTGAAGGGTTTACAGATTTCAACGCCCCCCATTAGTTTTAGGTAAGAATAAAAAAAAACCGCTACGTGTATTGGTTTCCGAGGTACGATGGGGGGAGGGGTGAAGTGGGGGAGAGGGGGGAGTTATGAAAAAAGTTTTTGACCAACTCTGGGCCCCTTAACATGAATCTGACAAAGAAAATGTTCCAAGTCTCTGTGTTTCCGAGATAAGATAGGGAACGGTGGGAACGGGGACAAAAAGGGGAGGTTTGACACTTTTTCCCCACTCGTGAGAGTTACTTGTTTACGAATCTGCCAAAATATAACCCCCTCCCCCTCCACCATCTGGGAGAACAATTACGTCAGTGAGTGAGTGGTAATAAACCGGAAAGGGCACGGCCGCCATCTTGAATTTCTAAACTGTCACAATTTTTCTAAAGTAACCAGGATATAAGCTACCTGTCAGTAAAAACACGGTGGCTGTACGTTGACTTTGGTAGAACAAAAGAACTCGCCAAAGTCGGGTCCGACCCGAAGATTCAAGCGCGAATGGCTCTCGGGGTTGCCAGCTGAGAGTGATGAAAATGGTCAAAAGTCATTTCGGGCACCCCATTCTTGGTGGTAATGCAAAATATCCATTTAAAATTTCTTTATTTGTACTTTTCGAGTTTTCGGGGTGATAAAAATATTACTTATCAAACACTATGTCATCATGTAAAAATATAAATTACACTAAACAGATGGTCGGATCGGGCGGTCTAAAAAAAAAGCTGCCGCCCTATCTCCCGTCAGCCATGTCGTCGGAGCTCCGCCGGCCTTCGGCCTACGCTCCTCATGTCCCAAATTCGTACTTCTGGGACATAAAGTTGTAATACTAATTCGGACCAATCATGGTGGTCGACCTATGCAGGGCAAGTATTAAAGAAAACAACTTTTAAACTTTAAAATTTAGACCGATGATGCTATCTCAAACACTGACTTATTACATACCCCACGGGCCGTCGGACATTATTAATAATGGCCGGTCAAAGTGATAAATTAATCACTTTGCCCATCGCTCTTCCTCGGCAACGTGATTAACTGGGCATTATTAATAAGGACCGGCCATTATTCATAATGCCCTATTAATAATGGCCGGTCCTTATTAATAATGCCCAGTTAATCACGTTGCCCGTTACACATATATCATTCTATTCAGTTCGGTTCGGTTTCGTGTTATTGAGAAGTATTCCTTACCCTTATAAAATTTAGAGAATCCTTAAGAATCCTTAATGAATTGGAAAATCCATTAGAGCCCTTAGAAGATTTTGTAAAATGCTTTTAATATTTTTAAAACCTTTATGAGCACACTTACAGCAGTACGAAAACCCCAAGGAACCAATAATCAATATGAAAACCTCAAAGAACCCCTCATTTTATAAACTAATTCAATAAAAAAAAAGAAATTAAAGTAAAAAAAATGAGAATTTATTTTAAAGATTTTGAAACCACTTAAAAAACATTATTACAGTCTAAAACCTTATTTAAAAACTCAGACCTTTTCCCATTAAAAAAAACATTACCACAAAGTTTGCTTGTCGTCGCCCCTGAGTTATGCTTCACCCACTCAATCTTCGTTACGCTACGGAGGTCTCCGGCTCGCTTTGTTCGCCACCTCCCACCCTTCGCTCCACTCGGTCCCGCAGGTTCGCTCCACTCAGGACCTACCTATCACCGGAAAGCAATCGTGACCTTGTCCCTACACTATGGGGGCTCGCTTCGCTCGCCCTTTGCTTTACCGGTACCACCACCGGACAGTTTTCGACGCCTACTATAATATTTGTTCAAACACCTAGCGGCTATCTCTAACCGTTATGATGTTACAGCCCTTTCAATTTTAGAGGAGGTTGGGGAGGGGAGGGTATACATATATTTCAACGCCCCTCAATACTTTTAGGTATGAATCAAAAGATTTTTCAGTAGTAAAAAAAGGGGTGAAGAGGGGCGGTTGAAGGGGGAGAGTGGGGAGTTTTGAAAAATGATTTTCACTAATGCGTTGCCCCTTTATATGAATTAAAAAAAAAATGTTTCAAGTCTCTTAACTTCCGAGATCCACATAAAGGGGGGCAGAAGGAGGGCAAGGCGGCCAATATTGAAAACTGGTTTTTACTTTTCCAAGGCCCCTCTATACGAATTCGTAAAAAAAACAAAACACGTGTCTCTTAGTTTCCAAGATACGATGGAAAAGGGGAGGAAGGGGGGTGACATTGGGAGGTTTGGCACTTTTCACATACTCATGAGAGTTACTTGTTTACGAATCTTTCAAAATATACCGTCCTCTCCATCCACCAGCTAGGAGAAAAATATGTCAGTGAGTGAGGTTTCGGAAACCAGAAATGCCACGGCAGCCATCTAGAATTTCTAAAATGTCACAATTTTTCTAAAGTAACCAGGATACAAGGTACCTGTCAGTAAAAACACGGTGGCTGTACTTTGACTTTGGTAGAACAAAAGAATTCGCCAAATTTGGGTCTAAACCGAAAATTCAAGCACCAATGGCTCTCGGAGTTGCCAGCTGAGAGTGATGAAAATGGTCAAAAGTCATTTCGGGCACCCCCCCATCCTTGGTGGTTATGCAAAATTTCCTTTTAAAATGTCGTAATTTCTACTTTTCATGTTTTTGGGGAAAATTACCCTAAAAGTGGGGAGAATTTTTGCACAAGGCAACACTCCTTGATGAAATACACAACCAGTTCATACAACACAATCCAGTCGGGGGATGCCAGCTGTCCCATTTATCGCGTCGAGATTTTTCGTCATTTTTACAAGATGGCCGCCACACTGTCCGCTATCTTGTTTTTCTGAAAAGTCACAATTTTCCTGAAATTTCAAGGATACAGGCCACCGACTGGTGTACTTGGTGTTGCAAACTTTTGAGTTTGGTAGAACAAAAGAACTCGTCAAAGTCGGGTCTGACTCGCAAATTCAAGCCACAATGGCTCTCGGTGTTGCCAGTTGAAAGTGATGAAAATAGTCAAATGTCATTTGGGGGACCTTAATGTTGCCAGTAAGTCAAAGTCTCCATTCAAAATGTCGTTATTTCTACTATTCATGTTTTTGGGGAAAATCTGCGTAAACACTCAAAAAATTTGTAACTTTTTAAACCAGGCATTACTCCTTGACAAAACACAAAACCTTTTGGTACAACTCGAACCCGTCAGATGTTGCCAACTACACGAAAAATGGATTTGAAAAAGTCCAAAATTTCAACTTTTACAATATGGCCGCCACAGGGTCCACCATCTTGTTTTTCTGAAAAGTCATAATTTTCCTAAAATTTCAAGAATATAGGCTAGCGATCGGTGTACACAATGTTGCCAACTTTTGAGTTTGATAAAACAAAAGAACTCGCCAAAGTCGGGTCTGACCCGAAAATTCAAACCCCAATGGCTCTCGATGTTGCTAGCTCAAAGTGATGAAAATGGTCAAATGTCATTTGAGGCACTCCAATGTTGCCGGCTAAACAAAGTCTCTATTCAAAATATCGTTATTTCTACTTTTCACGTTTTCGGAGAAAATCTGGATAAATACCCCAAAAGTGGGGATTATTTTTGTACCAGGCAACACTGCTTGACGAAACACATAACCACTCAGTTCGACATGAACCAGTGAGATGTTGCCAACTACACGAAAAATGGATTTGAAAAAAGTCGAAATTCCAACTTTTTACAAAATGGCCGCCACACTGTCCACCATCTTGTTTTTTTTCACAACCAGTTCATACAACATAATCCAGTCGGGGGATGCCAGCTGTCCCATTTATCGTGTTGAAAATTGTGAGTTTTCGTCGTTTTTACAAGATGGCCGCCACACTGTTCGCCATTTTGTTTTTCTGAAAAGTCACAATTTTCCTAAAATTTCAAGGTTATAGGCCAAGACTGGTGTAAGTGGTGTTGCTAACATTTTAAATCGGTAGAACCAAATCATTCGTCAAAGTTTAGTACACAAAGTTTGTATGGGACCTATGAGTCGAAATTCATCCAAGTCTTTAGGAACCCCTAAATCAGTATGAAGCAGTCTCAGAACCCTTAAGATCCGCTAAAACAATCTAAAACCTTCATTAAAAAACAGACCTATAAACTATCTTGACCTTATCCCTACCACCACCGGACAGATTTTGACACTTACTATAATTTGTTCAAACACCTAATGGTTATCTCTAAGCGTTATGAAGTTACAGCCCTTTTTTTTTTGAGAAAATATTTTTTCCGAATGTACATAGTCACCTCTGAGTTACGCTTCACCCACTCAACCTTGGTTACGCAATGGAGGTCGCCGGCTCGCTTCGCTCGCCACCTCCCTCTTCGCTTCGCTCGCCACCTCCCTATTCGCTTGACTCGATCTCGCAGGTTCGCTCCATTCAGGACCTACCTACCATCGGAAAGCTATGGTTGCCGTACCACCATCGGAGACCGGACAAGTTTTGACGCCTACTATATAATTTGTTCAAACACCTAATTGCTATCTCTAACCGTTATGAAGTTTCAGCCCTTTCAATTTTAGGGGAAGTTGGGGCGGGGAGGGGAAGGTATACAAATTTCAACGCCCCTCAATAGTTTTAGGTAAAAATCAAAAGTTTTTTCAGTTGTATAAAAAGGGGTGGAGAGAGGGGCTCAAGGGGCGGAGAGGGGGGAGTATTGAAAAATTATTTTTTTCTAACTCTGGGCTCTTTTTTATGAATTTGAAAAAAAAAAATTCATGGCCCCTTATTTTTCAAGATACTCCTACAGGGGTAGAGAAGGGGGTCAAGGGGGACCGGGGTTGTGGCACTGTTCGAAAGAGATACCGTGGCCCCGGAACACAAAGGGCGATGAAGGAACATGGATGGGTTTTAGTCAGTAAAAGTCTGACACTACCTCTTGCTCCGCCCAGAGCTGGGAGGAGTTATTTGATGATTTCCCATCCGAAAAAATAAAAAAATAAAAAAAGGGGGTCAAGGGGGACAACATTGAAAAATGGTTTTTACTTTTCCAAGCCTCCTCTATACGAACCCGTAAAAAAACAGAACATGGGTCTCTTAGTTTCCGAGTTACGAGAAATGGAGGGGGAGAAGGGGGGCAAAAAGGTGGGGTTTGGCACTTTTACCCCACACGTAGAAGTTTCTTGTTTACTAATCCAAAAAAAACCGGCCAAGTGCGAGTCGGACTCGCGCACGAAGGGTTCCGTACCATTATCTATACATTAGACAAAACGGCAAAAAAATCACGTTTGTTGTATGGGAGCCCCCCTTAAATATTAATTTTATTCTGTTTTTAGTTTTGTTGTTATAGCGGCAACAGAAATACATCATCTGTGAAAATTTCAACTGTCTAGCTGTCACGGTTCATCAGATACAGCCTGGTGACAGACAGACGGACAGACGGACAGACGGACAGACGTACAGACAGACGGACAGACAGCGAAGTCTTAGTAATAGGGTTCCGTTTTTACCCTTTGGGTACGGAACCTTAGAAACCGTTACAAACTAATACCCCTCAGTGGGATGAACCGCTTGAACGACCCCAATCGGACAAGGTTTTGGAAACCGGAAGAGGCACGGCCGCCATATTGAATTTCTGAAATGTCACAATTTTTCTAAAGTAACCAGGATATAATCTACCTGTCAGTAAAAACACAGTGGCTGTACCTTGACTTTGGTAGAACAAAAGAACTCGCCAAAGTCGGGTCCGACCCGAAGATTCAAGCGCCAATGGCTCTCGGGGTTGCCAGCTGAGAGTGATGAAAATGGGCAAAAGTCATTTCGGGCACCCCATTCTTGGTGGTTATGCAAAATTTACATTTAAAATGTCGTCATTTCTACTTTTCATGTTTTCGGGGAAAATTACCCCAAAAGTGGGGAGAATTTCTGCACCAGGCAACACTTCTTGGCAATACACACAACCAGTTCATACAACACAATCCAGTGGGGGGATGCCAGCTGTCCCATTACTCGTGTCGAAAATTATGATTTTTTGTCATTTTTACAAGATTGCCGCCACACTGTCCGCCATCTTGTTTTTCTGTAAAGTAACAATTTTCCTGAAATTTCAAGGATACAGGCCACCAACTGGTTTACTTGGTGTTGTCAAATTTTGAGTTTGGTAGAACAAAAGAACTCGCCAAAGTCGGGTCTGACCCGAAAATTCAAGCCTCAATGGCTCTCGGGGTTACCAGCTGAGAGTGATGAAAATGGTTAAATGTCATTTCAAGAACCTTAATCTTGCCGGCTAGTCAAAGTCTCTATTCAAAATATCGTTATTTCTACTTTTCATGTTTTTGGAGAAAATATGGTAAAACACCCTAAAAATGGGGAAAAAATTTGCACCAGGCAACACTCCTTGGCAATACACACATCCGGTTCATACAACACAATCCAGTGCGGGGATGCCAGCTGTCCCATTACTCGTGTCGAAAATTGGGATTTTTTGTCATTTTTACAAGATGGCCGCCACACTGTCCGCCATCTTGTTTTTTAAAAGTCATAATTTTCCTGAAATTTCAAGGATATAGGCTACATACTTGTGTACGTGGTGTTGCCAACTTTTGAGTTTCGTAGAACAAAACAACTCGCCAAAGTCGGGTCTGACCCGAAAATGCAAACCCCAATGGCTCTCGGAGTTGCCAGCTCAAAGTGATGAAAATGGTCAAATGTCATTTGGGGCACCCCAATGTTGCCGGCTAGTTCAAGTCTCTATTTAAAATATCGTTATTTCTACTTTTCATGTTTTGGGGAAAAATCTGGCAAAGTACCCTAAAAATGGGGAAAGTTATTGCACCAAGCAACACTCCTTAACATAACACACAACCGGTTCATATAACTCAATCCAGTCGGGGGATGCCAGCTCTCCCATTTGTCGTTTCGAAAATTGGGATTTTTCGTAATTTTTACAAGATGGCCGCCACACTGTCCGCCATCTTGTTTTTCTGAAAAGTCATAATTTTCCTGAAATTTCAAGGATATAGGCTGCCAACCGAAGTACAAGGTGTTGCCAACTTTTGAGTTTAGTAGAACAAAAGAACTCGCCAAACTCAAAAAGTCCCAAAAATTAAAATATTCAATAATTTTTGGGGTTGCCAACTAAAATGAACCAAAACGGTCAAATGTCATTTGGGGGACCCCAATGTTGCCAGCTAGTCAAAGTCTTTATTCAAAATGTCGTTATTTCTACTTTTCATGTTTTTGGGGAAAATCTGGCAAAATACCCTAAAAATGGGAAATTTTTTCAAACCAGACAACACTTCTCGACAAAACACACAACCGTTACAACTCGAACCCGACAGATGTTGCCAACTACCCGAAAAATGGATTTGAAAAAAGTCAAAAATTCCAACTCTTCACAAAATGGCCGACACAGCGTTCGTTATCTCTTTTTTCTAAAAAAGTCACAACTTTTCTGAAATCTCAAGGACATAGGCCACCGATTGGTGTACTTGGTGTTGCCAACTTTTGAAATCAGTAAAACAAAATAATTCGTCAAAGTTTGGTGTAAAAAGTCGAAGATTTCAAAACGTCCCAGCGCAGCCGCCATCTTGTTTGTTTTTATTTTTTTACTTTTTTAAATAATTTTAGATTTTGTATGGGATCTATGAGTCGAAACTTGTCCAAGTCTTTTCTCTACCGAAACCGGAAATGGACTCGGCCGCCATCTTGGATTTGAATCTCCTCTATAATTTTCCTCTACTCACTCTATGGTTTTATACATTTTTGTAAAACATACCCCTAACCCATCTCTCACCCATTCCGAGAAACGACATGTCAATGAGTCAATGAGTGAGTGGTCTTGTAGTTTTATATAATTCATTATGCTACGGAGGTCGCCGGCTCGTTTCACTCGCCACCTGCCCCCTTCACTCCACTTAGGACCTACCTACATCCGGAAACCTAACGTGACCTTATTCCTACGCTACGGAGGTCACCGGCTCGCTTCGCTCGCCCGCTCCTCCCTTCGCTTTACCGGCCGCCTACTATAATATTTGTTCAAACACTTAGTGGCTATCTCCAACAGTTATGAAGTTACAGCCCTTTCAATTTTAGGGGAGGTTGGGGAGGGGAGGGGAAGGTAAACAAATTTCCACGCCCCCCAATATTAGTAACGTATAGTAAAAAATAAAAAGCTGCTACGTGTCCTAGTTTCCCAGTTATGATTGGGGGAGGGGCGAAGGGGGGAGAGGGGGAAAATTGGAAAATGTTATTGATTAATGCATTGCCCCTTTATATGAATCTGAAAAAAAAATGTTCCAAGTCTCTTAACTTTCGAGATGTGCCTAAAGGGGGGGAGAAGGGGGGGCAAGTGGGCAATTTCTAAAACTGGTTTTTACTTTTTCACGCCTCCTCTATATGAATCCGTAAAAAATCCAAAACACGTGTCTCTTAGTTTCCAAGATATAATGGAAAGGGGGAGGAAAGGGGGTGTCATTGGGAGGTTTGGCACTTTTCACATACTCATGAGAGTTACTTGTTTACGAATCTGTCAAAATATACCATCCTCTCCATCCACCAGCAAGGAGAAAAATATGTCAGTGAGTGAGGTTTCGGAAACCGGAAATGGCACGGCCGCCATCTAGAATTTCTAAAATGTCACAATTTTTCTAAAGTAACCAGGAAACAAGGTACCTGTCAGTAAAAACACGGTGGCTGTACTTTGACTTTGGTAGAACAAAAGAATTCGCCAAATTTGGGTCTAAACCGAAAATTCAATCACCAATGGCTCTCGGAGTTGCCAGCTGAGAGTGATGAAAATGGTCAAAAGTCATTTCGGGCACCCCCCCCATCCTTGGTGGTTATGCAAAATTTCCTTTTAAAATGTCGTCATTACTACTTTCATGTTTTTGGGGAAAATTACCCTAAAAGTGAGCAGAATATTTGCACCAGGCAACACTCCTCGGCAATACACACAACCAGTTCATACAACACAATCCAGTGGGGGGATGCCAGCTGTCCCATTACTCGTGTCGAAAATTGTGATTTTTTGTCATTTTTACAAGATGGCCGCCACACTGTCCGCCATCTTGTTTTTCTAAAAAGTCATAATTTTCCTGAAATTTCAAGAACATAGGCTACCGACCGGTGTACGTGTTGTTGCCAACTTTTGAGTTTGATAGAACAAAAGAACTCGCCAAAGTCGGGTCTAACCAGAAAATTCAAACCCCAATGGCTCTCGGGGTTGCCAGCTCAAAATGATGAAAATGGTCAAATGTCATTATAGGCACCCCATTGTTGCCGGCTAGTCAAAGTCTTTATTCAAAATATCGTTATTTCTACTTTTCATGTTTTCGGGGCAAATCTGGGAAAGTACCCTAGAAATGGGTAAATTTTTTGCACCAGGCAACACTCCTCCACAAAACACATAACCGATCAGTACAACTCGAACCCTTTAGATGTTGCCAACTGCACGAAAAATAGATTTGAAAAAAGTCGAAATTTCAAGTTTTTACAAAATGGCCGCCACAGCGTCCGCTATCTTGTTTTTCTAAAAAGTCATAATTTTCCTGAAATTTCAAGGATATAGGCTACCAACCGGTGTACTTGGTGTTGCCAACTTTTGAGTTTGGTAGAACAAAAGAACTCGCCAAAGCCAAAAAGTCCCAAAAATTAAAATATTAAATATATTTTGGGGTTGCCAACTGTCCAAATAGATTAGCGTTTTGTATACTGAGCCTATAGATATTTTTAAGTAGTAGCTAATATAGCTAGCTATACATGTATATTTTACAGTCCACTATGTTTTGTCTCAGTTGCGAATAAACCTGCATACTAAATACACGTTGTTTTCTTCAAAAAATCCCGGCAAACAAAAGTCAACCTTATATGTTCTACATTTTGGTCCATATTCGAACCGGAGCGTGTTAATGAGCATCGAGCCCGGCCGGCCCGCGAGAACAAAAGAATATTACCTGAGTGCGATAAGGAGTCGTCGGGAGCCACGTGTTGCTAAAGACAAATGTGCAAGTTATAAAACATTAACAAACGAGTTATTCATTACAGTGATATTGATTGACTATAAACTGTTACTTGTTTACAAGGAGTAAGTGACTTTTTGTGCAAATCATAATAACAGTACATCGAGTGAGTGTTCAAGAGATTAAAATTAACAAACTGTTACTTTGCGAGAACTTATTACGTAAAACAAGTGACTGATCAGTGTGTTGTTTGCTGGGACTGCTGTGCGAGTTTATTTGTTAACACAATGGAGGCACTTTTTTCGTTACAATATGAGTTGTTCGACAATTTGACGAAAGCTGAGAGAAATTTTAAGAAAACGCCGAAAGAACGAATTAAACGTCAATATATAGAAACAAGATTGGAATTATTAGAACAACTATTTAAAGATTTTAAAGACGGACATAAGGAGTTAGTTGCAAAAGCGAAAAATAAGAAAGATGCAGATTATTTTACAGAAGAAAAATATGAGACCTTTGAGGAGCTATATGTGCAATATAAAACAAGTTTGCGAGAAGCTTTACAACAGTTTTTACCGCCAGTTACCGGGTTTTCTAACCCAGCGGTTACCAATTACGAGAACATAAATCATTGCAGTGACATAAAACTACCTCGCATACAATTACCTACTTTTGGGGGTAAATATGAAGAGTGGCCAACCTTTTACGACATGTTTTCCTCATTAATACATATTAATAAGAATATTTCATCGGTTCAGAAATTACATTACCTCAAGTCCAATTTGAGTGGAGAAGCATTAAATCTATTAAGTAATTTTTCGACGACTGATGCAAATTATGAAGAAGCGTGGAATCAGTTAGTTCGGCGATACAACAATAAGCGTTATAACTGCAACGCTATTATGAGGACTTTATTTGGCACAAAGAAAATTCAAACCGAGTCAGCCAATGCAATTAGGAGTTTGTTGGATACGACATCTACATGTCTTAAATCTTTGGAAAACTTGGGCATTAGTACTGAATCCAATTACGCTGACGCGACTGTCGTTCACTTAGTTGTTTCGAAATTGGACACGGAATCTGTCAAACAGTGGGAACAGCAGATAAATATGATGAGTGATGACTTGCCCACTTGGACACAATTGAGAGATTATTTGGAGTTCAAATTCAGGACGTTAGAAATGATAGATTCGAATGGAAACCGCGCCGCGCAACAAGCTAAGCCTGCTGCCAAGTCAAAATCTTTTCACGCATCGGTAGAGAAGGAGAAAGAGAACAAGTCTAGGCCTAAACAAGAGTGTCCGATGTGTCATGAAATTCATTATCTTAATCAGTGCAAGCGTTTCAGCCTTATGACACCTAAGGAAAGGCAGAACTTTGTTCAAACAAGTAAATTATGTTTTAATTGCCTGGCACCGACTCATGCAGCAATTAAGTGTCGTCAGTCATTCAGCTGTAAGAAATGTGGGAGAAGACATCACACGTTGTTACATTTTGAGAGAGAGAACCAGGAGCCAGCCAGTAGCGTGGAGCAGGCAGCCCCCGTGCCACCGAGTGAACCACAACAGGAGAGAGCGAGTACATCACGAGGTGACATAACCATAACTGCTACATTTTCTAGAGGAGAGCTACAACCCAACAGCGTGCTACTTGCGACGGCTAAGGTTAAGGTAATCCGTTCTAACGGTTTTAAACAAATAATTCGTGCTTTACTTGACCAAGAGTCACAGGCATCTTTTGTATCTGAGTCAACTGTGCAATTATTAGGTCTTGTACGCAAACCAGTAAGTGGCTGGGTGTCAGGGCTGGGAGATGGTCGCATGAGGATAAAAAACACGGTTTCACTTCGCCTGGAATCGCGTCATAATCCAGCTAGTTACATCTTAGTTAACGCTTACGTTTTGCATTCCTTAACGGCACTACTTCCTTCAACCAACGTGAGCACTTCCAAATGGGTAGATATTGACAATCTTCCTTTAGCTGATCCTACATACGCGACGCCAGGTAAGATCGACATTTTGCTTGGTGCAGAGGTTTATAGCGAAATATTACTTGATGGTGTTATGAAGCATCCTGATTGTAATTTAATAGCACAAAATACGGTGTTTGGATGGATTTTGTCAGGAAGCATGTCAAAGGGGTCTCGAACGTTAGCAAAGGATAATCTCATTAGCATGCATGTACAGGTGAAGGAGGATGAGTTACTTAAAAGGTTTTGGGAGATGGAAGATGAGCCTAATTTAATAAAGAAAGAGATGACTAATAGCGAGAGAGTATGTGAGGATTTGTTTGACTTAACTACAGTGAGAGATAATGAAGGGAGATTTATAGTGAGATTACCTTTTGCAACGGACGATCCTCAGTGTCAATATGGTAATACAGAAAAGAGAGCAGTGAAGAGGTTAGAGTATTTAGAGAGAAAGCTATCAAAAGATTCAAAGTTGAGAGAAGAATATAATAAAGTTATGAGTGAGTACTTGAGTATGAACCACATGAGACTGGTTTCTGAGAGTGAGTTAGAGAAGTCTAAAGCTGTGTATCTTCCTCACCATGCGGTGGTGAGAGAAGACAAAGACACTACTAAAGTGAGAGTTGTCTTTGACGCTTCTAGCAAAGGTGACAACAATATATCACTGAATGAGGAGCTTCTTGTTGGACCAAGATTACAACAAGATTTACGGCATATCTTGATGAGATGGCGTCATCATAAAATCTGTATCGTAGCCGATATAGTGAAAATGTATCGGATGGTAAGAGTGGCGGACAAGGACACAGATTTCCAGAGAATACTCTGGAGATTTGATCCGTCAGAGCCTATGCAACGTTACAAATTGTTACGTTTAACGTTCGGTACAGCATGCGCGCCATATCTAGCTGTCAAGGTGTTGCACAGACTTGCTGAGTTAGAACAAAATAAGTATCCATTGGCTGCGAGAATAACAAAACAATGCTACTATATGGATGACTTCTTAATGACCGGGTGTGACACGGTTAATGAGGCAATTCAAATTTATGAGGAGATGAATGAGTTAATGAGGAGTGGTGGTTTTGAGTTACAGAAATGGAATAGCAATAGTGACAAGTTTTTAGAGCAGATTGGGAAAACTGAGTTGAGTGAAAGACAAGCTATTAAATTAAATGATCTAATCAAAGTGTTAGATTTGAGTTGGAATAGGAAAAATGATAATTTTGAATACGTAGTAATCTTACCTGAACCTAAATATTTAGTCACTAAAAGACAAGTCTTATCTGAAGTAGCGAGATTGTATGACCCTTTAGGCTGGATTGCCCCAGTGATAGTTAATGCTAAGATTTTAATTCAGAAACTGTGGAAATCTGGTCTTGGGTGGGATGAGAGTTTGACGGATGAATTACATGGTGAGTGGCTAAAATACAGAGAAAACTTAACAGATTTCAAAAATCTTAAAATACCTAGATGGGTAAATTTTACACAAGAATGCAAGAGAGAGTTACACGTATTTTCAGATTCTTCAAAATCAGCTTTTGCGGCAGCAGTTTACATACGAGTGATTGATAGTTCAAATGGAGTGCATGTACATTTACTGTCCGCAAAGACTCGAGTTGCCCCAATCGTAAAGGAGATTTCTATTCCTCGACTTGAATTGTGTGGTGCCACCTTAGCAGCCAAGCTTATATGTGAAGTATCACAAGTTTTGGAGATACCAAAGGAACATCTCTATGGGTGGACTGACTCCACCATAGTGCTAGCATGGCTCAAGGGAGGCTCAAGTCGCTGGGCTACATTTGTTAGCAACAGAGTGTCCACTATATTAAATATTATGGATTACCACCAGTGGAGTCATGTCTCATCAGAGACAAACCCTGCGGACTGTGCTTCGCGTGGTCTGCAGCCCAATGAGTTGAGTGAGCATACATTGTGGTGGAGAGGACCGCACTGGTTGTCAGAAACCACAGTACACACAGAGACTAAATTTATTGAAGACACACACGAAGAGGAACGAATCCAATCTTTATCCGTTTTATCTGATGTTGACGAAGAATTTGTTTGGTTAAAATATTCATCTTTAAATAAACTATTAAAAATTGTATCCTATTGTAGACGAGTTTTGAATTACAAATTAAATAAAGAAAACAGATGTATACTACCCAAATATATCACACCAAGTGAAATGAACGAGACTTTATTAGCATGCATTAAACAAGTACAAGAGCGCGAGTTTTTGTCTGAAATGAAACGGTTAAAGACTGGAGGATGTGTGCCTAAAAACAGTAAGTTAAGATCTCTTTGTCCCTTTTTGGACCAAAAGGGGATACTAAGAGTAAGTGGACGCATAGCACAATCGGACGCATGTTATGACACGAAGCACCCGATAATTATGCCTGGTAACCATCATTTTACCAAGGTTTTAATTGCGGATGCTCATGCAAAAACATTGCACGGTGGTCCACAGGCTATGTTAAATTATCTGAGAACCAAGTACTGGATCTTACGTGGTAAGGAACGCGTTAAAAAATATTTTAGAGAGTGCACTATTTGTTTGAGATACTCCACAAGGAAGACTACTCCTCTAATGGGCCTGCTTCCAGAGGCAAGGTTGAAACCCAGTAAACCATTCAAATCCACTGGTGTGGATTACTGTGGTCCTGTTTTTATCAGATTTTCGCCAGGCCGAGGAGCCAAGTCTTATAAAAGTTATATTTGCATATTCATGTGTATGGTTACACGAGCAGTCCATTTAGAAGCAGTAACCGACATGACTGCCAAAGGTTTTATTGCTGCGTTTAGACGGTTTACTGCTCGCAGAGGCCATTGTCAAGACTTATACAGTGACAATGGTACTAATTTTGTTGGTGCCGATAAGCAAATGCGAGAAATGTTTATTAGTGCCCAATCTTCTCTTCCTGGAGAATTATCCGAGCTACTTTCTTTAGAAAGAACCACTTGGCATTATATTCCTCCCCACTCGCCTAACTTTGGCGGGCTGTGGGAATCCTCAGTGCGCGGTACTAAGACCCATTTAAAAAAAGTAGTAGGAAATAGTACACTCACGTACGAAGAAATGTCGACTGTCCTGGCGCAAGTGGAGGCGTGTTTAAACTCGAGACCAATTTCCTTGTTGAGCGATGACCCGAATGACCCTCTGCCCTTGACACCAGGTCACTTCTTGGTAGGCGAACCATTGTTGAATATTGCAGATGAGGATTACACTAATTGTAACGTTGTTGGTTTGGATAGATGGCGATTGAAGCAAAAAATTGTAACAGATTTTTGGAATAGGTGGTATAAGGAATACCTAGTTAATTTAAATCAAAGGTATAAATGGAACACTAAACGAGATGAACCAGAAATAGGCGATATTGTTGTTTTAAAGGAAGATAATATACCGCCAGCTAAATGGTTACTTGGCAAAATTATGAAAAAATATCCTGGACCTGATAATGTAACCCGAGTTGTTTCTGTAAAGTGTAAAACCGGTGAATATAAGCGTCCAATGAGCAAAATTTGTATTTTAACTAAATGAAATCTATTAAAATTTTCATGTTTTTTTTTGTTTAAAAATTTCGTTAAAATCGATTTAAATTGTTTTCAAATTCAGAGTTTATTTACCTACCTATCGAAATGAAGTTTAAAAAGCCAATGTATATCTGTTATTATTGTACTATGATGAGTTCTCCCGAACCTACTCTTTACCTGCATCATTATGTTCAGTTGAGCTATTTACTAATCACCTACTTATAAAACCTGTTTGTTATCAATGTACCTAATTGAATACGCCTGGCTTGAGACGCACGTGTTCTGCGTTACTTCAATCAATCTATTCTGTGCTTCAATATTTGTTAAACTATTAATAAGAACGGTACAGGTTGTTCTGTTATTCATTCATGTGTTTTTTTTGTTATTATTAAGATCTTGAGAGGAATGTTTTTGTTTTAAGATTGTATTTTTCGAGTTTAAGTGTAGTTAAAGAACTATGTTCTTTGGCGGGCGGAATGTCCAAATAGATTAGCGTTTTGTATACTGAGCCTATAGATATTTTTAAGTAGTAGCTAATATAGCTAGCTATACATGTATATTTTACAGTCCACTATGTTTTGTCTCAGTTGCGAATAAACCTGCATACTAAATACACGTTGTTTTCTTCAAAAAATCCCGGCAAACAAAAGTCAACCTTATATGTTCTACACCAACTAAAACGAACCAAAATGGTCAAATGTCATTTGTGGGACCCCAATGTTGCCAGCTAGTCAAAGTCTCCATTCAAAATGTCCTCATTTCTACTTTTCATGTTTTTGGGGAAAATCTGGCAAATTACTATAAAAATGGAGAAAATTTTCAAACCAGGCAACACTCCTTAACAAAACACACAACCGTTTGGTACAACTTGAACCCGTCGGATGTTGCCAACTACCCAAAAAATGGATTTGAAAAAAATTGAAAATTACAACTTTTTACAAGATGGCCGCCATACTGTTCGCCATTTTGTTTTTCTGAAAAGTCACAATTTTTCTAAAGTCTCAAGAATATAAGCCACCGACTGGTGTTATTGGTGTTGCCAACTTTTGAAATCGGTAGAACAAAACAATTCGTCAAACTTAAGTGCAAAAAGTCGAAGATTTCAAAACGTCCCAGCGCAGCCGCCATCTTGTTTTTTTTTTTTTTTTACTTTTTGTTTAAATCGTTCTAGATTATGGATAGGATCTATGAGTCAAAACTCGTCCAAGTCTTTTCCTCACCGAAACCGGTAATGGACTCGGCCGCCATCTTGAATTTGAATCTCTTCTATAATTTTCCTGTACTCAATCTATGGTTCTCTACATTTTTCCTAAACATTCCCCTAACCCATCTCTCACCCATTCCGAGAAACGACATGTCAATCAGTGAGTGAGTGGCTTTGTAGTTTTATATAATATAAATAAATAAATAACTAGTGTGTGAGACTGCACAAACAGACTCACGATGTCCGCGATTACGCGGAGCCCTAATCAAAATAATAGTTGTCCAATCGACAAAGGGAAAACACCTATTAGATACACTTACCATTACGTTGGTACTGGTGATGTGACGTAGTCCCTGGTCACGTCGTATCTGGGTGGGGTGTAAGTTTAAATGTGCTTGTGTTGTGTATGTAAAATCATGTAGATTCGACGGTAACCAAAGTACGCCCCACAGCGCGTACCGTCGACCCCCTGGTAAACCTTCTGATCACACCCGTGGCACTTTTCATCAACGTCCAACTGAAGTTTATCCCGGTTTGCTAACCCAATCGGGGATGTACAATAGTCCAGCACTGAATTTAGGAAATTACCGGCGTCCAAATAAAACACAAAGGCCGGCTACATAACCAACAAATCACTCGCGGTCACGACCCAAAATGGCGAGATTTCTCAATTTTCACTCAATTATCAACAAAATATCAAACACCGATCAAGATTGTCTCGGATTAACATTAACTCAAAGTTTCAATCAATAATTACACGACAGCCACGTGCATCAAAAATACAAGACCACGGAAGCAAGTTTCTTGCCAACAAGATTGCACTGACAAGCAAACGTCATCGCACTGACAACTGAAACGTCATCTGTCAAACGTCGAAAAGGTGCGTTCAGAAACTTGGTGGATGAAACATCTACCCCCCCCGGACGGGCCGTCCCGTCCGCTAATCAATTGGCAGTCTTGACAAGGTTGCGACCGCTCTCTTCATAACCGATCCATCCACTAAAACCTCAGCAAAACGAGGTACCCCGTCAGTGCCAGCCACCAAATTGAGAATGCGCCCCCGGCGCCAATACAGAGGCTTAAGGTTGGCATCCTTAATAAGGACGAGATCTCCTATCTTGGGCGGATGAGTTTTATCAGTCCACTTGACGCGCTGCTGGAGGATGTGCAGATACTCTAAGCTCCAACGCTTCCAAAAGCTCTGAGTGAGCTGTTGCACCAACTGAAACCGCGATAGCCGATTTTGGCTCACATCAACAAAAGGGTACTCAGGCAGAGCGACAAGTGGCTGTCCAATCAAGAAATGGCCCGGGGTTAGAGCCTCCAAATCGTTAGGGTCCGAAGAGAGCGGGCACAATGGACGCGAATTTAGTACCGCTTCAATGCGACAAAATACCGTAGCTAATTCCTCAAAGGTGAGAACGGTATCTCCCAACAATCTCCGCCAGAGTCCCTTTGCTGCTTTCACCGCGGCCTCAAAAATACCCCCCCAATGGGGGCAGGCTGGCGGGTCAAACAACCAAGTGACCCCTCGACGGGCCAATTTGTTACCAATGTCAACCTGGCTCTCATTAAGAAAGTCGTACACTTCTTTCAAATAGTTACTTGTACCCTTGTAGTTGGTACCGCAATCAGACCTGATCAGAGAAGGTAACCCACGGCGAGACGTAAATCTATCCAAAGTTGCCACAAAGGCCTCCGTCGAGAGGGAGGATACCAGCTCCAAGTGCACTGCCTTAGTTGACAGGCAGACAAATACGCACAAATAAGCCTTGACAATTTTACTATTGCGAAGGGTAGACGTCTTTATCGAAAAGGGACCAGCAAAGTCCGTTCCTACGCCTGCAAAGGGCCTCGCCTCATTGACACGATCAGCAGGCAAGTCTCCCATCTGGGGCTGCATCGTTGGGGCCTTAGTCCGATAGCACGGTATGCAACGGAAGACGATGCTACGAATGGTACGACGAGCCGACAAAATCCAAAACTCTCGCTGCAGAATGGCCAACAGCGCATTGCAACCGGCGTGCGAGTTCTTAATGTGACGATCAGTCACCAACAATTTAATCAAATGGCCCGCCTTGGGCAACAAAAGGGGGTGACGGACCCCATAAGGAAGGCTAGAGTGCCTCAACCGTCCTCCAACACGCAAAAGACCCGTTTCATCCAAAAAGGGGTTCAACTTACTAACGGCTCCCGACAACTTAACTCTACCGGACTTCAAGGTCTCGATCTCCTTCTCAAAGTGTACGGCCTGCACAGAGCGAACCCACAGGAGGAGTGACTCCTGTCGCTCTTGAGGAGAGAGAACCGGTGACAGGCGCTTGTCCCCTGGATTCCTAGCATTGTGACCAAAACGCCTGATCCACGAGGTAACGTTCAACAATTTGTCGAGGGAGCTGTATCGATTCAACAAAATATCCGGATCAAACGGAGGGTCCTTCGTCCCAACAGCGAGCACCTTAAGCCCGGGCAAAGGATCCGACATCAAAACTGGCGTTCGAGGCCAATCATCCTCGGGGCGAGTCAGCCAATCCGGTCCCCACCAAAGGGGGTGCACAATCAGGCGGGGAGCCATGCACCCACGTGAGGCTACGTCGCCGGGGTTCAAGTCTCCAGGCACGTGCCTCCAAATCAAAGGCGTTTCGGAATTTTGTATCTGTGACACTCGGTTCGCAACAAAGACCTCCAAGGAGTGGACGGACGTCTTCAACCAACACAAAACAATTTGACTGTCCGTCCAGGCGTAAGAATTCCGAATGTTCACAGATCCACCTAAAGTTTGAGCAACGTGATTCAAGAGACGCACAAGAAGCGCCGCCCCTGACAATTCTAGCTTAGGGATGGTCAATGCCGTCCGGAGGGGGGCCACCTTGCTCTTGGCCATGATCAGTGACAACTTCACCTGGCCTGTCGCGCTGACGGTGCGCAGATAAACAACAGCTGCATAACCGTGCGAAGATGCGTCACAAAACCCATGAAGGGTAGCAGTATAGTTCCCAGGGGGGAGGATAGCGCGTGGTAACGCGACCTCGTTGACCGCAGGAAGTGCGGATACAAATTGGAGCCAATCTTCCAAAAGGGTTTCCTGAAGTGGCTCATCCCAACCAAGTTCTGCGGTCCAAAGACGCTGGAGAAAACATTTCGCCCAAAACAATACCGGGCATATCCAACCATTCGGGTCAAAGGTTCTCGCGACAGTAGACAATACCAGTCGTTTAGTCCAAGTGTGTGGTGACTCCAAATCGACATCATACGTAAAGGTGTCTTGGACTGGTCGGTACTGAACGCCGAGAACGGCCAACATAGCAGGGTTGTCAGCATTTTCAAACAAATGAAGATCCTGCTTATGATCCTCTTCCACATCTTCCAACAGTGCTGGCGAGTTGGACACCCACTTACGCAACTCATAGCCAGCGGAATCCAAAATTTGAACCAACTCGTCACGCAACAGGATAGCTTCCTCAACCGTGGAAGCTCCAGTGCAGACGTCATCAACATACAAGTCCGTTTTCAAGATGGCGGACGCCCGAGGGAACTTCAAGCGTTCTCGGTCCGCGAGCTCCCAAAGCGAACGAATAGCAACAAAAGGGCTCGATCGAAGGCCGTACGTATTCGTGTTGAGCTCATAAACCATGGGGTCCCGGGGATTCTCTCGCCACAGGATCAACTGATAACGTCTGTCATCCCGGTGAATAACCGTTTGCCGGAACATCATTTTGATGTCAGCCACAAAGACTACTTGATGACGACGAAAAGACGTGATGACATCACAAAGGTCCCTCAACAATTTGGGGCCGGAGTGCAAGCAATCATTCAAAGAGACACCAGAGGAAGTCCGCGCAGACCCATCAAACACTGTGCGCAGCTTACCGGTGGATGCCTTGAGGACCGCGTGATGCGGCAGAAAGTAATGCTCAACTGAGCGCCAATGCAAATTGGACACCGACATGTGTCCCAAGTCTGCGTACTCACGCATGAAATCTAAATATTTCTGCCGCAGCACCGGATCCCTGGCCATACGGCGCTCCATCGCCAACAATCTCTTCTCGGCCATAGGTCTGGACTCGCCGAGAGGTGGTCGAACTGCAACAAAAGGCAACCGTGTTACGAGCCGACCGGAACGGAGTCGACCTGTGTTGTTCTGATAGAACAACTCGCACTCCTCATGTTCCGGGTTCAAGCGGGCCACTTGCGGTGGCTCCTCAACCTCCCAAAACCTCTGAACAGCGTCAGAGAGAGCGGAGCCACACGCCAACGCAAAATCAGGCTCAGGTGGAGGGGGAGCCTTCAACACTCGGCCCATCACCGCAAAGCCAAAGATGGTCGAGACAGCCACCAAACCGTTCGGCTGCAAGACTTTCATATTACCCAACAATATTCTCCCTAGTACATCGGAACCCAATATCAAATGAGTTGTATTAGGGGAATCAAACCGGCGGTCAGCCAAATCCAGGCCTGACGTCAACCGGACAATATCAGGCGACAGCTGACGTTGGGGATGACAGCCCAAAATACTCGTCAGAACAATGGCCGAAGGAAAAAACTTAGGGTCCAAACAACTCACAGGAGTGAGCCCAAATAAGGTTTGTCCCTCAACAGTCGGGATAGGTGTTTCGCCTATTCCATTAATCGTGCCTGAAAAGGCACGGACATCCAGGCTCACCCGACCCGCTAACCAAGACGAAAAAAGGCAACCCTGGGCTCCCGTGTCCAAAATGGCACGGACCACAACAGAGTCCCCCGTGGGTCCCCAGACCCTGACCGATGCCGTTGGCAACAAAACCGTGTCGATCTGGGGAGGTACGTTAGCGGGACAGGCGCCAATTTCCTAGCAATGCCTGGGCGGCGACCGATCGCCGCATCCAGGCTGGGGTCTATCCCGATGAGGATAGTAATCAAACTCCTCGTCCGCGCGATGTCCCGAGCCGCGCGCCATCGCTGGAGGGGCATATCCCACTTGACGCCTGAGTGGCGGGGGGCGCGTCGCCAAACGGGGACGTTCCGCCAACGGAGGGGAGGGAAGGCGGTGCTGGTCTGGCCAATGTCGCCTACCAGCAGCTGCATAGTCGCCTTCACGAGGGGAGGTCAATCGGCGGTCGCGCGGCTCCCGATCAACTGGCGCGGGGGGTGGAGTACGGCGGTCAAAGTTGCGGGCCCCTCCTCGATTCTGAACCGGCGAGCGAGGAGCCCGGTGCTCATCTCCATTATACCCCCCCCTGCGCGAACCCCCATCAGAGGCTGGTCTGTCAGAGCGGTTCGCGTTGGCGCACAAAACTTCCATATGTGAGCCCCTACAAATTGAACAAGGGCGGGGGTTGGGGCAATCCCGATGAAAATGATTCCCCAAACAAGAAAAGCACAGACGGCGTGCATTGGCAACTCGGCGGCGGGCACTCACGTGCAACTCCAAGAAGGCCGCGCAAGTTGGTACGCCATGTCCCGTGGCCTTACAATAGCCGTAAGCAAGATTACTCTGGGTGCCACCAAAACGGGGAGCAGGGCGGCTATCACCAGGCCCGACAGTCCTAGTCCGTCCCTGGGCCCTCGGCCGAGAGGGCGGTTGGCTTAACCCCGTGGCACCACGAGCGTTGTCGAGGAAATGACACTCATCCTCCAAAAATTTGACGAGGTCTTCAAAGGGGGGAAGATGGGTGGCACTATCCCCACCATACTTCTGCTCAAAACGGGACCTCAAATCTGACGGAAGCCGCTGCAACACCAAGTGCACCAAAAGATAGGACCAATAGTCCACCGGCAACTCCAATCGTTTTAAGGCGTTGGTTGCTGCCAGCAATGGATTCAACAGGTCAGCACGCAACGCCGACATTCTGGTGATGGCCGGCAACCCCAAGATCTGGTCAATATGGACATCAGCCAGGCAACGTTTGTTCTGGTATCGTCGGGATAGAAGTTCCAGAGCGGTGGGATAGGCCGAGTCGGTCACCGGCAAGTGCTGCACCAAGGCTCGAGCCTCACCTCCTAGGGCTGACAACAAATAAGCCAACTTCTGGGCCGGTCGGAGGTCAGAGCGCGAATCAACCAAACTGTCAAACAGGTTCCTGAAGCTTAACCAATGGTCCAAGTGACCGTCAAAATGTGGCAGCTCCAGGGTAGGCAGTCTACCCAAAAGTCTAGGGCCTGCAACAACAGAGGTCTCTGTTTTGACCTGGGCAGGGTCCCGACTCTTCAAAATTTCCCTGGCGCGCATACTTATTATGTCACCCAGGTTCAACATCTGGTCATAATCCACAACAACCTTATCACGGGCTGCTTGACCCAATGCTTCCAGGTCCAAGTCCAAAATCAATTCATTGAAGCGAGCAAACAAAGTGTCAACCGCACTCAATCTCGCATTCAACTGCTCATACCGGGCAAGCGTGGCCTCTTCCAGGTCTAGACGCTCAGCGGTTGCAGCAGCAGAGGCAAACCATCTTAGCTGTGAGGTCAATCCACCAATGGCTTGGTTTACAGCTTTCAATGAAGCCATTGGGACAAATATCAAATAAACAAATTAAATTCAATTAAATAATCAACAGGAACAATTTTCCCGGACCCAACTACAATTTAAACCAAATAATAAAACTTAGTTTGAATTATTACAAGTTCAAATCCGACCCTGTACAAGCAATACCTTGTTTATACAATAACAAATTAAAGTACAAGCCACAAGGGACACTACATATCATAATATATTATGTCAAACAATCTATGTTAACTATGTTTAATTTGAGTCAGGCCGACAAGCAACAAATCAGACTTCTCAACACCCCTAACTCGACAATAAGTGGTGAATTTAACAATTAAACCAGGCTCTGCTACCAGTTGTGTGAGACTGCACAAACAGACTCACGATGTCCGCGATTACGCGGAGCCCTAATCAAAATAATAGTTGTCCAATCGACAAAGGGAAAACACCTATTAGATATACTTACCATCACGTTGGTACTGGTGATGTGACGTAGTCCCTGGTCACGTCGTATCTGGGTGAGGTGTAAGTTTAAAAGTGCTTGTGTTGTGTATGTAAAGTCATGTAGATTCGACGGTAACCAAAGTACGCCCCACAGCGCGTACCGTCGACCCCCTGGTAAACCTTCTGATCACACACGTGGCACTTTTCATCAACGTCCAACTGAAGTTTATCCCGGTTTGCTAACCCAATCGGGGATGTACAATAGTCCAGCACTGAATTTAGGAAATTACCGGCGTCCAAATAAAACACAAAGGCCGGCTACATAACCAACAAATCACTCGCGGTCACGACCCAAAATGGCGAGATTTCTCAATTTTCACTCAATTATCAACAAAATATCAAACACCGATCAAGATTGTCTCGAATTAACAGTAACTCAAAGTTTCAATCAATAATTACACGACAGCCGCGTGCATCAAAAATACAAGACCACGGAAGCAAGTTTCTTGCCAACAAGATTGCACTGACAAGCAAACGTCATCGCACTGACAACTGAAACGTCATCTGTCAAACGTCGAAAAGGTGCGTTCAGAAACTTGGTGGATGAAACAACTAGTATTTGCGTGTTGCGCGAGGTGCAAGCACCTCGCGTGCTTGTCCTGGTAGATGTTTCACTTTTAAACCCTTAAATGTCGTAAAAATGTCAAACATACCTAACCATTTATGAGTCTTTCACTTTTCAAACTCTAGTGAAAGCCAAATAAAGCTCAAAAGGACCCGAAAGGTTTCCACTTGATTAGTCAATTTGATAAGTCCGGGCACTATTAATAATGGCCGGTCTGTATTCATAATGCCCGACTCAATTGGGCAATGTGATTAAAACAGCATGATTAATCACTTTTCCCGGCCATTATGAATAATGCCCACCCTGTATTGGGCAAAGTAATAAAATAGGTGAACTGTAGTCTTTTTTTTTATTAAACTTACAAAATTTTCATGAAAAGTTAACAAAAAATAAACTATTGAACATAGTAGTTAAAAAATAAACAGTTAAAAATGTAATAACATCAGTAGTTACCTACTTTTATTTTGATAAAAATATTACTTATCAAGCACTGTCATCATGTAAGAATATAAATTACACTAAAAAGATAGTCGGATCGGGCGGTTTAAAAAAAAGCTGCCGCCCTATCTCCCGTCAGCCATGTCGTCGGAGCTCCGCTGGCCTTCGGCCTACGCTCCTCATTTTCCCAATTCGGACTTCTGGGACATAAAGTTGTAATACTAATTCGGACCAATCATGGTGGTCGACCTATGCAGGGCAAGTATTAAAGAAAACAATGATGCTATCTCAAACACTGACTTATTACATAGATCACGGGCCGTCGGGCATTAATAATAATGGTCAGTCAAAGTGATAAATTAATCATATAAAATTATGAGAATCCATAGTACTAATATATACTAATCCTTAAATGAATTGGAAAATCCGTTAGCAAACTCCATTTGAAGCTTTTAAAAAAAATTACTGAACTTTTTCAATATTTTGAAAACCTTTACCTTTACAGCTGTACAAAGACCCTAAACCTAAAGCCCTAAGGAACCCCTAAATTATTATGAAGCAGTCTAAGAACCCTTAAGATCCCCTTAAACAATCTAAAACTTTATTTAAAAACTTAGACATTTTCCCATTAAAAAAAACATTACCCTAAAATTTGCTTATTGTACCTACCACCGGAAAGCTAACGTGAACTTATGCCACCACCAGACAGGTTTCGACGCCTGCTATTATATTTGATCCAACACCTAATGTCTATGTCTAACCATAATAAAGTTACAGCCCTTTCAATTTTAGGGGAGGTTGGGGAGGGGAGTGTAGGGTATTAAAAATTTCAATGCCCATCAATAGTTTTAGGTCAGAATCAATACGAATGCGTATGCGTGCGTAGTACTTATATAGTTAGTTGCGGAGCGGTTTGGCGTGGCGCGAAATTTAAAATTAGAATTCAAAATATTTTTACATAGTCATCTCTGAGTTACGCTTCTCCTCTCCCACTTAAACAAAGGCCGCGTGAAAAAAACAGGTGGCGAGTGAAGCGAGCCGGCGACCTCCGTAGCATAACGAATACAGAGGTAACCGGCTCGCTTCGCTCGCCACCTCCCCCCTTCGCTCTACTCAGGACCTACCTATCACCGGAAAGCTATCGTGACCTTATCCCTACGCTACGGGGGTCGCCGGCTCGCTACGCTCGCTCGCTCCTCCCTTCGCTTTACCGGTACCACCACCGGACACGTTTCGAGGCCTACTATAATATTTGTCCGAGCCCCTAATGGCTATCTCTAACCGTTATGAAGTTACAGCCCTTCAAATTTTAGAGGCGGTTGGGGATGGGAGGGGAGAGTGTAAAAATTTCAACGCCCTTCAATAGTTTTAGGTAAGAATAAAAACAAAACCGCTACATGTCTTAGTTTCTGAGATAATATGGGTGGGAGGGATGAAGGGGGGGAGAGGAGGGTAATGTGAAAAATGATTCTTTCTAACGCATTGCTCCTTTATATGAATCTAAAAAAAAAAGTTCCAATTCTCTGAACTTCCGAGATCCTTCAAGAGGGGTAACATTGAAAAATGTTTTATACTTCCCCGAGCCTCCTCTATAAAAATCAGACACGGGTCTGTTAGTTTCCGAGATACGATAGGGAGGGGCGGGAAGGGGGGCAAAAAGTGATTTGGCACATTTTCCCTACTCGTGAGAGTTACTTGATTATGAATCTGTCAAAATATACCCCCCTCCCCCTCCACTGTCCGGGAGAACAATGATGTCCGTGAGTGGATTTCGAACAAGGTTTCGAAAACCGGAAATGGCACGGCCGCCATCTTGAATTTCTAAAATGTCACAATTTTTCTAAAGTAACCAGGATACAAGCTACCTGTCTGTAAAATTACAGTGGCTGTCCGTTGACTTTGGCAGAACAAAAGAACTCGCCAAAGTCGGGTCTGACCCAAAAATTCAAGACCCACTGGCTCTCGGGGTATCCAGCTGAAAGTGATGAAAATGGTTAAATGTCATTTGGGGGACCCCAATGTTGCCGCCTAGTCAAAGTATCCATTCAAAATATCGTTATTTCTACTTTTCATGTTTTTGGGGAAAATCTGGGAAAGTACCCTAGAAATGGGGAACCCCTAAATCAGTATGAAGAAGTCTATGAACCCTTAACATCCGCTAAAACAATCTACAACCTTCATTAAAAACTCAGACTTTTATGCTATCTTGACCTTATCCCTATCACCACCGGACAGGTTTTGACACTTACTATAATATTTGTTCAAACACCTAATGGCTATCTATAACCGTTATGAAGTTACAGCCCTTTCAATTTTAGGGGAGGTTGGGGAGGGGAGGGGTAGGTAAACAAATTTCAACGCCCCTCAATATTAGTAACGTATAGTAAAAATAAAAAAGCTGCTACGTGTCCTAGTTTCCGAGATATGATGGGGGGAGGGGCGAAGAGGGGAGAGGGGGAAAATTGGAAAATGATATTGATTAATGCATTGTCCCTTTATATGAATCCAAAAAAACAAAATGTTCCAAGTCTCTTAACTTTCGAGATCTGCCTAAAGGGGGGGAGAAGGGGAGCAAGGGGGCAATTTCGAAAACTGGTTTTTACTTTTCCAAGCCTCTTCTATATGAATCCGTAAAAAAAAAAAGAAACGGTTGTCTTAGTTTCCGAGATACGATAGGGAGGGGGAGGAGAGGGGGCAAAAAGGGGAGGATTGGCACTTTTTCCCTACTTGTGTGAGTTAGTTGTTTACGAATCTGACAAAATATACACCCCTCCCCCTCCACCACCTAGGAGAACAATATGTCAGTGAGTGAGGTTTCTGAAACCGGAAATGGCACGGCCGCCATCTTGAATTTCTAAATTGTCACAATTTTCCTAAATTAACCAGGATACAAGGTACCTGTCAGTAAAAACACGGTGGCTGTCCGTTGACTTTGGTAGAACAAAAGAACTCGCCAAAGTCGGGTCTGACCCGAAAATTCAAGTCCCACTGGCTCTCGGGGTTGCCAGCTGAAAGTGATGCTATCTTGACCTTATCCCAATCACCACCGGACAGGTTTTGACACTTACTATAATATTTGTTCAAACACCTAATGGCTATCTCTAACCGTTATGAAGTTACAGCGCTTTCTTTTTTTGAGAAAATATTTTTTCCTAATGTACATAGTCACCTCTGAGTTACGCTTCACCCACTCAACCTTGGTTACGCAACGGAAGTCGCCGGCTCGCTTCGCTCGCCACCTCCCCCTTCGCTCCACTCGGTCTCGCAGGTTCGCTCCATTCAGGACCTACCTACCATCGGAAAGCTATCGTTACCGTACCACCACCGGAGACCGGACAAGTTTCGACGCCTACTATATAATTTGGTCAAACACCTAATTGCTATCTCTAACCGTTATGAAGTTACAGCTCTTTCAATTTTAGGGAAGGTTGGGGTGGGGAGGGGAAGGTATACAAATTTCAACGCCCCTCAATAGTTTTAGCTAAGAATGAAAACTTATTCAGTAGTATAAAAGGGTTCAAGAGGGGGGGGGTGAAGGTGGGGGGGGCTGAAGGTGGGGAGAGGGGGGAAAAATGATGTTGACTAACGCATTGCCCCTTTATACGAATCTGAAAAGGGTCTCCCTTGTTTGACCGAAAGGAATTTGACAAATTTTCACTTCCCAAAAAATGTTTCGCATGATTTCATTTGCCAAATGATTACTAAGCAAAAAATCTATTCACAAAAAATTGTGACGCAAACCTAATGTTTGGGAAATGAACGTTTAAACTATAACTTGTTTACCAAATAGTGCTTTTGACATTTTTTATTTAGTCAAATATTTCAGTTGGAATAACAGTTTTTACGCAAAACCAAATAAGCCAAATAATTAGTATCGTCAGTTTTCAATTCTTCCTTTCCTATTCAGTCTTTAAAGTGGCACCAAATATCTTGAGGTCACAGTTTTAATCTAACCTAACCATTTTTAGGGTTCCGTACCCAAAGGGTAAAAACGGAACCCTATTACTAACACTTCGCTGTCTGTCCGTCTGTCCGTCTATCTGGCACCAGGCTGTATCTCATGAACCGTGACAGCTAGACAGTTAAAATTTTCACAGATGATGTACCTATTTCTGTTGCCGCTATAACAACAAATACTAAAAATAGTCAATGGTACGGAACCCTTCGTGTGCGAGTCCGACTCGCACTTGGCCGGTTTTTTTTTTTTTAATAGGGTAATTATCCTAATCTAAATAGTTCAGTTCCGGGTAACCTACTAAAAACAATCTCTTTTTTCTATGAATGCAAGTCGTTTCTGGCACTCGCCGGCTGCTGCCGCGGCACCGCACGCTTCGCTCGCTCGGCTCGTGCGTAGGAGGTCACAGTTTTAACTTAACCTAACCTACTCATTTTGTTTAAAGAAGAAATTAACCTAATCTAAATAGTCGAGTTCCGGGTAACCTAATATAAACAACATCTTTTTTTCTAATAATGCAAGTCGTTTCTGGCACTCGCCTGTCTGGATACTCCGGAATAAAATTGCTAATGTCCACTGCAAAAAATTTAAAATTGTAATGTAAAAAAATATTATGCATTATACAAATGATTATATTAAAATTGCATTTTTTAGTTATGATTCCCAACAAATCTTATTTTTGCCTTAATATTTTTTGTCTTAACAAATCATTTCACCAAACGTTTATTGTCTGAAGATTGTTTGCTGTAATAAATCATTTGATTAAAGACCAAATTATTACTTAGCAAAAAATCAAAAAAATAGTATCGTCAGTTTTCAAATTTTAACCTACAACCTAACCTAACTATTTTTATTTAACACTTCAATACCCGCAATTACAGACACAATTAAAATAACAATGCACTGTGCCTCTGGAGGCACGGCCGGGAGCATACGGGTTAAATAAGTAATTATCCTATTCTAAATAGTTCAGTTCCCGGTAACCTACTAAAAACAATTTCTTTTTTCTATTAATGCAAGTCGTTTCTGCCACTCGCCGACCGCTGCCGCGGCACCGCTCGCTTCGCTCGCTCGGCTCGTGCGTAGGAGGTTACAGTTTTAACCTAACCTAACCTACCCATTTTGTTTAAAGAAGAAATTAACCTAGTCTAAATAGTTCAGTTCCGGGTAACCTACTTACTAAAAACAATTTCTTTTTTCTATTAATGCAAGTCGTTTCTGGCACTCGCCGACCGCTGCCGCGGCACCGCTCGCTTCGCTCGCTCGGCTCGTGCGTAGGAGGTTACAGTTTTAACCTAACCTAACCTACCCATTTTGTTTAAAGAAGAAATTAACCTAGTCTAAATAGTTCAGTTCCGGGTAATCTACTTACTAAAAACAATTTCTTTTTTCTATTAATGCAAGTCGTTTCTGGCACTCGCCGGCCGCTGCCGCGGCACCGCTCGCTTCGCTCGCTCGACTCGTGCGTATGAGGTCACAGTTTTAACCTAACCTAACCTACCCATTTTGTTTAAAGAAGAAATTAACCAAATCTAAATAGTTGAGATCCGGGTAACCTACTAAAAACAATTTATTTTTTCTATTAATGCAAGTCGTGGCTGCCACGAAAAATCTTATCTTTGCTTTAATATTTTTTGTCTTAACAAATCATTTCACCAAACGTTTATTGTCTGAAGATTGTTTGCTGTAATAAATCATTTGATTAAAGATCAAATGCCATAATGACATTATACTTGGTAATATTTTGCAAAGTAAAAATTTGACCAAATAAAAATATGCGTACTAAAATCATTCGAAATATTGCAATGGTATAAAAAAAAATTGCTAAAATTTGTTTGGGTAAGGGAAGTTTTGAAAAATGATTTTGACTAACGCATTGTGTTGCTAGCAACACAAGTTGTCTATGATATTTTATATTTTTACTCTGTATTCAAGAGCTTTTTTTTGTCTCTGTATCGTTCACTGCTCTTCCTAATACGCTGCGAAAACTAAGACGTTGTATCCGTGTAAATTATTGTGATTAAATTAGTTTTGACTGTGCCAAGCTGGGACTCTTATTCCAAACGACCTAAAACAGTCCACAAACCAAGAAGAATCAAACATTGGTCAGTTCGAACCGGATTTGAGCTCAAGCATTGCATTCCCGACACGTGCGAGTGAAAGAAGAATTGGTCAATTCAAGCCATTCTTGTGTTCAAGCATCAATGCGATTATAACTGGTGGTATAAATTATAAATAGTTGTCAAGCATTGCATTGTATCAACGTGCTACGTGGTCAAAACTCGAAACATCACATCATTCCTCTGCGTGCGAGTGAAACAACAAGTTTGAAGGTGTTCGTCATACGAGCTGCCACACGCGATAGAAGAGGACGAAAGATTACTTTATTACAACAACGGCGTCATCATCCTAGTTTTGGCGGGAACTGTGCGCGCTCTTTGCCGGTGCGCGGGAGGGAGCAACGTTCAATCTACTACGCGTTCGATATTCAGTCGATCTCCAAAGAGGGTGAGCAAGATAGCAAGCGACTTCAATCCTGTGAAAGAAAGAGCGAGAACGAGTCTGCGAGTGAACGACGAACGACAAGTACCACGTGACCAACGAGAACGACGCTCTGCGTCTTGTTCGTTTTCTCAGCAAAATCAAGAAGACGACGGTATCGCCATTTTGATTTCATCATTGCAAGTTTTTTCATGTTGAATGTAATTTTATGTGTAAATTGTGCGGTTTGTGCTTAAAATTAAGTGCATTGTATTGTACCAAAGCATTATTGTTGCAACCTGGGCTCTAACGATAACAACATGGAGGAAAGCATCAAAAAACTTAATGTAAATAGAGGTTACACCAAAGGTATGATTACTAGACTTTACACGTTTGCTTGTAACGAGAAGGATATCGAAGTTAGCTCATTAGAAGCGATAAACGCGAAGCGAGATAGACTGATTACTAGTTTTAACGAGTACGAAAGCTACAATTGAGAAATATTGTTGATAAATTCTAGTGATGACGAAAATATTGTTGAAGTAGAAAATCAATATTTTCACTGTTTGACCGTGTTCAACGCGAAGATTAACTTGTTGAGTAGTTCTAAAATGGAACAGAAACCTCCGGAGCAGGGTAGCAGTAGTATTTTTAGGACGAAACTGCCAAACATAAACATACCAAGCTTTGAGGGGCAATACTCACAGTATGTCACATTTATTGAAACTTTTAAATCTGTGTTTCACAGCAACAGAACCCTTGATAATATTCAAAAGTTGTATTACTTGAGATCTTTTTTACTTGGGGAACCATTCGATTTAATTAAAAACTTACCTTTAATAGGGCAAAGCTATGAGGAGGCATTGCTCCTTCTAGACAAACGATATTTTAATAAATATAGAATCACTACAGAACATGTAAACTGTCTTTTGGACATTGATAAGTTGCCCAAATTTGCTTCTCCTAAAAATATTAGGGATTTTATTTCAGTTGTCCGGCAAAACCTGGTGGCTCTAAAAAATCTAGACGTTCCTGTAAAGGGTTGGGATGCCATATTACTGGCCATCCTAATGCGTAAGTTAGACACCTACAGCGCCAGGGCTTACCAGCTTGATCGAGCTCAGGATAAGGATCCAACAGTTGAGGAATTTTTAGGCTACATGGAAAGGCGAGCCTTATCACTGGAAACTTCATCAGAGGTACCTGCACAAGCTGATGTGAAGCAAAAGCCTGGCACAACAGGAAAATCCAAGGTAGCATTGGCAGCTGCAGCGAAGGGCTCAACTGAATGTCTATTCTGTAAGTGTTCCGACCATAAATTATTTTCTTGCAACAAATTTAAATTGCAGACTTCTAAAGAAAGAATTTCCTTTGCTAATGATAAAAATTGTGCACTACATGTTTGAATTCACATAATGGAAAATGCAAATTTCATTTTAAGTGCTCAACATGTAAAAAGAGCCATCACACACTCTTGCATCCCGAAGAAAGTAACACTGCAGATCCAGTAGTGCTCATATCTGGCCGCTCCTCTCAACATAATAATGTTTTGATTCCAACAGCTCGTGTAAAAACATTTGCCAAAGATGGAAGGGAAGTGCACATCAAGTGCATATTAGACACTGGCTCACAGGTGTCTCTAATCACTACAAAAGCTATTAAAGTTCTGCAATACACACCTGAGCGAGTAGACATAAACCTTATTGGCGTGACAGAGAGCAAAAATAAAATCAGCTATTGTATTCCATTAAATATACATTCCCTTACATCTGATTTTAAGACATTAATTAACTGTCATGTAGTGGAAAAAATAACCTGTTCATTGCCACAGATACCAATAGACATGGAGGGCCTTAAGCTACCCCCTGGTATCACTCTAGCAGATCCAAGCTTCAACGAGCCATCTGAGATTAATATGCTCATTGGGTGTGATGTGTTTTTTCAGCTGCTTCTGCCGACTGATGCAGAGAACTCAAATGCCTGCAGTAACTACTCTTTATCTTCATCGCATCCATCATCTCCGTGCATCTTGAATACCAAGCTTGGCCATGTCATTGCTGGAGCATTCGAGTCAAGCATCATAAAGAAACAGGTTGTATCACTTTTATGCACTACATGTAACTCTGATGTCAGCGAAAATATTAAAAAATTTTAGGAAGTGGAGCGTATTCCAGAAATACTAATAGAGGGGGATTCAGAGCATGATTTAGCTGAAAAGGTTTTTGTTAAATCAGTGAAGCTTGAGAATAGGAAGTTCCAAGTGGATCTACCATTCAAATTAGAAAAAGAAAATATTAATGAAACATTGGGAAATTCATTTGACTTAGCTTTACATAGATTTTATAGTTTAGAAAGGAGACTGCACAAGAATGTAAATTTATTAACAGATTATCAAAAATTTATAGACGAATATATAGAGCTTGGTCATGGACACTATGTAGACCTTGCTTCATACAATTTCAGTGATGACCCTATTTATTTTATGCCGCATCATGCTGTAATAAATGAACACAGTAAAAGCACACGAACAAGGGTAGTGTATGATGCCTCTATGAAAACGACTAATAAGGTCTCATTGAATGATATTTTGCTAAATGGGCCAATGGTTCAGAAAGAACTATTTGATATTGTCTTGCTGTTCAGAACGGGAAAATATACATTAAATGCTGATATCAAAAAAATGTTCCGCAATATATTGGTAAACACGGAACACACTTCTCTCCAGAATATTTTATGGCGTGAGAACCCTAATCAAGCTGTAAAATGCATGCGGCTTGATACTGTGACGTATGGCGTTAAGTCATCGACTTACTTGGCAACACGCTGTTTGTTGGAGCTTGCAAATAGATATGAGCACGACTTTCCTTTAGCTTCGTACATAATTAAAAATTGCACATATGTCGATGACATATTATATGCATGTGCCGATTTAAATACATTATTTAATGCGAAAAATGAATTGCGTGAAATGCTAAGTTATGCAAGCTTTGGTCTGCACAAATGGGCTTCTAATACACCTGGGGTTCTGTCAGATATACCTGAAAGAGACCAGCAATTCACTGAGCTTGATTTGCTGCAAGATAATTTAAGCATGAAAGCTTTAGGAGTTACATTTGATATTAAAAAAGACTGTTTCATAATCAGCAGTCCTACAGCTTTCAATAACAATCAAATCACAAAAAGGGAAGTGCTAAGTTACATAGCTAGATTCTATGATCCGATGGAATTTGCTGGGCCTGTTATCATAAAAGCAAAGAGTTTTATGCAGAGGTTGTGGTCGCTTACTATAGGGTGGGATGCTGCCTTGCCTGACGATTTGGCCGATGAATGGTTGGAGTTTTCCAAAGGTCTAGCTACTATGCAACCAATCTATTTAGATCGACACATTCCAACAGCTGATGCTGCTGAAGTGCAGCTGATAGGTTTCGCCGACGCGTCAAGTACAATGGGGTACGGCTGCTGTATCTATCTACGTGTCGTCGACAAAACAGGTATGCCTGAGTTATACTTACTCTGTTCTAAGTCGCGAGTTAATCCACTCTCAAAACCTCAAAGCATCCCACGATTAGAACTCAATGCTGCCTTGCTTTTGTCTACATTCATGGAAAGGGTGCATGGCACCTTGTCCAAGGCCATGAAGATTGATAGAATCTATTTGTTTACGGATTCAAAAATAACTTTAGCTTGGATAAATACTCATGCTACCAAACTACAAGCGTATGTCTCAAACAGAGTGTGTGTAATTCAGCAAAAAACTGGCAACTGGGCATGGTCTTATGTACCATCGGTAGATAATCCTGCTGACATTATTAGTAGGGGTATTACCCCACAGGAGCTTTCGACTAGCGACCTCTGGTGGAAGGGGCCAAAGTTTCTGCAAGGTAAATATGACTTTAATAAAAATGAAAAATTAGACTTACCTGTTGAGTTACCCGAGATGAAAAATAAGGCTGATGATAAAGTAGTACTTACCACTGTCGACTCACACGAATTTCTTCAAAATTTGATAGAAAGGTATTCCGATATAGAAAAGATGATACGGGTTCTAGGATACGTTTTTAGGTTCTGTCATAATGTGAGAAGTGGTACAAAAAATACAAATAAGGTGCTTAGTTCTGATGAGTTGGAGCAAGGCTTGCACACTATAATAAAGTACGAGCAAGCAATTCATTTTAAAGATGATTTGCAATTATTGCGTAAAGGCGACTGTGTGCAAGGACCACTGAAATCTCTACATCCTTTCATAGACGAGAAGGGATTGCTTAGGGTAGGTGGGCGATTAGATAACTCTGATATACCGCTATCTCAGAAACACCCTATCATTTTGCCCAAGACATCTAGAATAACTGGTCTAATAATATTAAATGAGCATATTAGGCTATTACATGCTGGGCCGAAATCACTATTAGCTAACTTGAACCAAAAATATTGGTTAATAAATGGGATAAGACAGGTTAAAAAAATTACTCACAAATGCTTGGTATGTTTCAGGATGAAAGCTGGTGCAGCGAAGCAGCTAATGGGGTCCTTGCCTCAGGACAGAGTAACTGCATGCCGACCATTCCAAAAGATAGGCATCGACTTCGCTGGGCCAGTCAAAGTTAAAAATTCAAGAATCCGGAGCGCCATAATCACGAAGGGCTATGTGTGTGTATATGTTTGCTTTGTCACCAAAGCAATTCATTTAGAATTAACTTCAGACATTTCCACTGAGGCTTTTTTGGCGAGCTTTAAACGATTTATAAGCAGACGTGGCTTGCCCAGCGACGTCTATTGTGACAATGGCGGATGTTTCCGTGGGGCAAGGACCCAGCTAGCTGAGCTGTACAATTTATTAAATTCTGCCAATCATCAGACGCCTGTGCAAACTTATGCTGCTAAGCAAGGTATAAAGTTTCATTTCACACCAAGTTACAGCCCAGTATTCGCTGGACTTGCGGAGGCGTCGGTGAAAGGCATGAAATTCCATTTAAAACGAATCATATTAGATGCTCAATTAACGTATGAACAATTAAGTACCGTGTTATGTCAAATTGAGGCGGTCCTTAACTCGCGCCCAATGTTGCCTCTCTCTCAGGATGTAAACGACTACTGCTATCTTACTCCGGGGCATTTTTTAATAGGATCAGCCTTAACAATGTATCCAGAATCAAACATTTCAGAAACTAATGTCAATAGGGTTTCATTTTGGCAGAAAAGTATTCAATTAAAGCAAAGGTTTTGGAATGCTTGGTACAAATATTATTTAAACACTTTACAAAATAGAAATAAGTGGTGTCATGCTACGTCTAATTTAACGGTAGGTGCTTTAGTACTCATGCGGGAGCCGAATGCTCCACCATTGGTGTGGCCCATGGCACGGGTTGTGAAAGTTTTTCCCGGAAAGGACGGGAAAGTTAGAGCCTTTCAGCTTAAGACAGCTGATGGAAAGTTGTACACAAGGTCACTGCAGTGCATAAGTGTATTACCTATAGATAACTAGATAATAAGTTCTTATCATTATAATTTTTGTTACTAAAACTTTTTTTGTTAACTAAGTGCTAAGCTACATGTTGTAACTGCTCTCCAGCAACCTTTCTTAGTGACACAAACAGTCACATAAGTTAATCTAGTTTAAGATAAGCTTGTCAAAAATTAAATATCTAAGATATTGTTTTAAAATATTTAGTTTATATAAAGGCGCACAGATTCTTTTACATAATTATAACTAAGTTGTTAGCTTCATAAAATGTATAGCATATTCGAAAATGCGGTTTATTCTTTATAAGTAGGCTACTGTATGTAACTACTTACCAATAATAGGTACTTCATGTTGCATCAAATTAATTACATATATAATTATAGTAAATAAGAAAACATTTTGCTTTAGTAATTAAATTATGTCACAGAACATAGAACATTGTCATGAATAATGGAAAACAATTGTAATATTCTTGATCATTTAAAATTAACCTTACTTTGTGTTTATTGTAATTTTTCTGGCCGGCAGTATGTTGCTAGCAACACAAGTTGTCTATGATATTTTATATTTTTACTCTGTATTCAAGAGCTTTTTTTTGTCTCTGTATCGTTCACTGCTCTTCCTAATACGCTGCGAAAACTAAGACGTTGTATCCGTGTAAATTATTGTGATTAAATTAGTTTTGACTGTGCCAAGCTGGGACTCTTATTCCAAACGACCTAAAACAGTCCACAAACCAAGAAGAATCAAACACATTGCCCCTTTATATAAATCTGAAAAAAAAAATGGTCCAGGTCTCTTCACTTCCGAGATCTGCTTAAAGGGGGGAGAAGGGGGAGAAGAGGGCCATTTTTAAAAACTGGTTTTTACTTTACCAACCGTCCTCTATACGAATCCGTAAAAAAAAACAAAATACTGGTCTCTTACTTTCCGAGTTACGATATTGAGGGTGGAAAGGGGGGCAAAAAGGGGAAGTTTGGCACATTTCCCCAACTTGTGAGAGTTAATTGTTTACGAATCTGTCAAAATATATGCTCCTCCCCCTCCACCATATGGGAGAATAATTATGTCAGTGAGAGGTAATCGAACAAGGTTTCGGAAACCGGAAATGGCACGGCCGCCATCTTGAATTTCTGAAATCTCATAATTTTCCTAAAGTTATCAGGATACAAGCTACCTGTCAGTAAAAAGACGGTGGCTGTCCGTTGACTTTAGTAGAACAAAAGAATTCACCAAAGTCCGGTCTGACCCGAAAATTCAAGCCCCAATGGCTCTCGGGGTTGCCAGCTGAGAGTGATGAAAATGGCAAAAAGTCATTCCGGGCACCCTATTCTTGGTGGTTATGCAAAATTTCCATTTAAAATGTCGTCATTTCTACTTTTCATGATTTTGGGGAAAATCTGGCAACATTACCTGTGGAGGTTAGATAGGCAGTCGCTTCATGTAAAATACTGATATTCAGCTGCATCCGGTAAAACTGGAAGCCGACCCCAACATAGTTGGGAAAAGGCTAGGCAGATGATGATCTGGGAACATTACCCTAAAAGTGAGGAGAATTTTTGAACCAAGCAACACTCCCCGACAAAACACACAACCGGTTCATACAACACAATCCAGTCGGGGGTGCCAGCTGTCCCATTCATCGTGTCGAAAATTTGGATTTTTCGTCATTTTGCAAGATGGCTGCCACACTGTCCGCCATCTGGTTTTTCTGAAATGTCACAATTTTCCTGAAATCTCAAGGATATAGGCTACCTACCGGTGTACTTGGTGTTGCCAACTTTTGAGTTTGGTAGAACAAAAGAACTCGCCAAAGTCGGGTCTGATCCAAAAATTCAAGCCCCATTGGCTCTCGGGGTTGCCAGTTGAAAGTGATGAAAATGGTCAAATGTCATTTGAAGAATCCCAGTGTTTCCAGTTAGGCAAAGTCTCCATTCAAAATGTCGTTATTTCTACTTTTCATGTTTTTGGGGAAAATTACCCCAAAAGTGGGGAGAATTTATGCACCAGACAACACTCCTTGACCAAACATACAACCAGTTCATACAACACAATCCAGTGGGGGGATGCCAGCTGTCCCATTACTCGTGTCGAAAATTGGGATTTTTTGTCATTTTTACAAGATGGCCGCTACACTGTCCACCATCTTGTTTTTCTGAAAAGTCATAATTTTCCTGAAATTACAAGAATATAGGCTACCGACCGGTGTACGTGGTGTTGCAAAATTTTGATTTTAATAGAACAAAAGAAGTCGCCAAAGTTGGGTCTGACCTGAAAATTCAAACCCCAATGGCTCTCGGTGTTGCCATCTGAAAGTGATGAAAATGATCAAATGTCATTACAGGGACCATTGTGTTGCCAGCTAGTCAAAGTCTTTATTCAAAATGTTGTTATTTCTACTTTTCGTGTTTTTGGGGAAAATCTGAAAAAGTACCCCAAAAATGGGAAAAAAATGTACACCAGGCAACACTCCTTGATGAAACACACAACCGGTTCATACTACATAATCCAGTCTGGGGATGCCAGCTGTCCTATTTATCGTGTCGAAAATTGGGATTTTTCGTCATTTTTACAAGATGGCCGCCACACTGTCCGCCATCTTGTTTTTCTAAAAAGTCATAATTTTCCTGAAATCTCAAGAATATAGGCTACCGATCGGTGTACGTGGTGTTGCCAACTTTTGAGTTTGATAGAACAAAAGAACTCGCCAAATTCGGGTCTAACCCGAAAATTCAAACCCCAATGGCTCTCGGGGTTGCCAGCTCAAAATGATGAAAATAGTCAAATGTCATTCGGGGCACCCCAATGTTGCCGGCTACTTAAAGTCTCTATTCAAAATATCGTTATATCTACTTTTCATGTTTTCGGGCAAAATCTGGGAAAGTACCCCAAAAATGGGGAAAGTTTTTGCACCAAGCAATACTCCTTAATGAAACACACAACCGGTTCATATATATAAATCCAGTTGTGGGATGCTAGCTCTCCCATTTATCGTGTCGAAAATTGGGATTTTTCATAATTTTTACAAGATGGCCGCCACACTGTCCGCCATCTTGTTTTTCTGAAAAGTCATAATTTTCCTGAAATGGCAAGGATGTACGCTACCGATCAGTTTACGTGGTGTTGCCAACTTTTGAGTTTGGTAGAACAAAAGAACTCGCCAAAGTCAAAAAGTCCCAAAAATTAAAATATTCAATATTTTTTGGGGTTGCCAACTAAAACGAACCAAAATGGTCAAATGTCATTTGGGGGACCCCAATGTTGCCGGCTAGTCAAAGTCTCCATTCAAAATATCATTATTTCTACTTTTCATGTTTTTGGGGGAAATCTGGAAAAATACCCTAAAAATGGGGAGATTTTTCAAACAAGGCAACACTCCTTGATGAAACACACAACCACTCGGTTCAACTCGAACCCGTTGGATGTTGCCTACTACCCGAAAAATGGATTTGAAAAAAGGCGAAAATTCCAACATTTTACAAGATGGCCGCCATACTGTTCGCCATTTTGTTTTTCTGAAAAGTCACAATTTTCCTGAAATTTAAAGGTGGTGGCCACCAACTGGTGTAATTGGTGTTGCTAACGTTTTAAATCGGTAGAACAAAAGAATTCGTCAAAGTTTAGTGCAAAAAGTCGAAGATTTCAAAACGTCCCAGCGCAGCCGCCATATTGTTTTTTTTTATTTTTTTTTTTAATCGGTTTAGATTTTGGATAGGATCTATTAGTCGAAACTCGTCCAAGTCTTTTCTCCATCGAAACCGGAAATGGACTCTGCCGCCATCTTGGATTTGAATCTCCTCTATAATTTTCCTCTACTCACTTTATGGTACTTTACATTTTTCCTAAACATTTCCCTAGCCCGTCTCTCACCCATTCCGAGAAACGACATGTCAATGAGTCAGTGAGTGGCTTTGTAGTTTTATATAATATAACTTTGTAGTTTTATATAATATAAACTAGTATTTGCGTGTTGCACGAGGTGCAAGCACCTCGCGTGCCTGTGTTGGTAGATTTTTCACTTAAAAAATGTAGTAAAAATATCAAACATAACCATAAAAGAGTCTTTCACTTTTCAAAGTCTAGTGAAATGACAAATAAAGCCCAAAGGGACATTAAAGGTTTCCACTTGATTAAGCTGTATGTCACGTTCAATTTGATAAGTCCGGGCACTATTAATAATGGCCAGTCTGTATTCATAATGCCCGACTCAATTGGGCAATGTGATTAAAACAGCACTCATATCACTTTTCCCGGCCGTTATGAATAATGCCCACCCTTTCATGGGCAAAGTAATAAAATAGGTGAACTGTAGTGGTTTTAAACTTACAAAATGTTCATGAAAAGTTAACAAAAAATAAACTATTGAACATAGTAGTTAAAATTAAACAGTTAAAAATGTAATAACATCAGTAGTTACCTACTTTTATTTTGATAAAAATATTACTTATCAAGCACTGTCATCATGTAAGAATAGAAATTACACTAAAAAGATAGTCGGATCGGGCGGTCTAAAAAAAAAGCTGCCGCCCTATCTCCCGTCAGCCATGTCGTCGGAGCTCCGCCGGCCTTCGGCCTACGCTCCTCATGTCCCAAATTCGGACTTCTGGGACATAAAGTTGTAATACTAATTCGGACCAATCATGGTGGTCGACCTATGAAGGACAAGTATTAAAGCAAACAACTTTTAAACTTTAAAATTTAGACCGATGATGCTATCTCAAACACTGACTTATTACATAGACCGCGGGCCGTCGGGCATTATTAATAATGGCCAGTTCTTATTAATAATGCCCAGTTAATCACGTTGCCCGTAACATAAATATACATCATTCTATTCGGTTCGGTTTCGTGTTATTGAGAAGTATTCCTTACCCTTATAAAATTTTGAGAATCCTTAAGAATCCTCAATGAATTGGAAAATCCATTAGAGTCCTTAGAAAATTTTGTAAAATACTTTTGAATATTTTTTAAACCTTTATGAGCACCCTTACAGCAGTACCAAAACCCTAAGGAACCTCTAGATCAATATGAAAACCTTTAAGAACCCCTCATTCTAAAAACTAATTCATTAAAAAAAAGAAATTAAAGTAAAAAAAATGAGATTTTATTTTAAAGATTTTAAAAAACATTAATACAGTATAAAACCTTATTTAAAAAGTCAAGACTTTTTCCCATTAAAAAACCATTACCCAAAAGTTTGCGTGTCGTCGCCCCTTTTTTTTTTTGATGGGATATCATCAAATGACTCCTCCCGCTCTGGGCGGAGCAGGAGGGAGTGTCAGATTTTTACTGACTAAAAACCCACCCATGCTCCTTCATCGCCCTGTGTATTTCGGGGCCACGGTATCTCTTTCGAACAGTCCCGCAACCCCGGCAGGCATCGGCCCTTTCGGATCCCTTCCTATTGGTGACTCTCTTTTTGTCGTCGCCCCCTTGAGTCACGCTTCACCCACTCAACCATCGTTACGCTACGGACCTACCTACCACTGGAAAGCTATTGTGACCTTATCCCTACGCTACGGGGTTCGCCCTTCGCTTTAATAAAAACTAATTTAATAAAATAAAGAAATAAAAGTAAAAAAAAATACAATCTAATACAATTTAAAACCTTATTTAAAAACTCAGACCTTTTCCCATTAATTAAAACATTACCCTAAAGTTTGCTTGTCGTCGCCCCGAGTAACACTTCAACCACAACCTTCGTTACGCTACGGACTACGGACGCTACGTTTTGCTTTACTCCACTCGGTCTCGCAGTTTGGCTTCACTCAGGACCTAATTCCAACCGGAAAGCTATCGTGACCCCCGTATCGTTATCCCTATGCTACGGGGGTCACCGAAGACTACTATAATATTTGTTCAAACACCTAATGGTTATCTCTAACCGTAACGAAGTTACAGCTCTTTCAATTTTAGGGGAGGTTGGGGTGGGGAGGGGAAGGTATACAAATTTCAACGCCCCTCAATAGTTTTAATAAACAATAAAAAATGTAATAACATCAGTAGTTACCTACTTTTATTTTGATAAAAATATTACTTATCAAACACTGTCATCATGTAAAAATAGAAATTACACTAAACAGATGGTCGGATCGGGTGGTCTAAAAAAAAAAGCTGCCGCCCTATCTCCCGTCAGCCATGTCGTCGGAGCTCCGCCGGCCTTCGGCCTACGCTCCTCATGTCTCAAATTCGGACTTCTGCGACATAAAGTTGTAATACTAATTCGGACCAATCATGGTGGCCGACCTATGCAGGGCAAGTATTAAAGAAAACAGTGATGCTATCTCAAACACTGACTTATTAGATAGACCACAGGCCGTCGGGCATTATTAAAAAAATAGTGTTAAAGATTATTAGATAGTCTATTAGTGATAAATTAATCACTTTGCCCATCGCTCTTGGGCATTATTAATAATGGCCGGTCCTTATTAATAATGCCCAGTTAATCACGTTGGCCGTAACATATATCATTCTATTCGGTTATTGAGAATTAAGATTAATTGAAGAATAATAATTGTGAAGTATTCCTTACCTTTATAAAATTTTAAGAATCCATAGTAATCCTTAAATGAATTGGAAAATCCGTTTTTTTTTTAAAGTTAAAAAAAAAAAATGAACTTTTTAAACATTTTGAAAACCTTTACCTTTACAGCTATACAAAAACCTTAAACCTAAAGCCCTAAGGAACCCCTGAATTATTATGAAGCAGTCTAAGAACTCTTAAGATCCCCTTAAACAATCTAAAACCTTATTTAAAAACTTAGACCTTTTTACCATTTAAAAAAAACATTACCCTAAAGTTTGCTTATTGTACCTACCACCGGAAAGCTATCGTAAACTTATCTCCGCCACCACCAGACAGGTTTCGACGCCTGCTATTATATTTGTTCCAACACCTAATGTCTATGTCTAGCCATAATAAAGTAACAGCCCTTTAAATTTTAGGGGAGGTTGGGGAGGGGAGGGTAGGGTATTAAAAATTTCAATGCCCATGAATAGTTTTAGGTCAGAATCAATACGAATGCGTATGCGTGCGTAGTACTTATATAGTTATTTGCGGAGCGTTTTGGCGTGGCGCAAAATTTAAAATTAGAATTCAAAATATTTTTTCCGTATATATATATCGAGGACACTCCCGCCTGACCACCACTAAGCTCATTTTTGCTTGCACTCGCAACATAAAAACGCTCTTTAGCCCCGCCCCGTTGACTTTGTGTAGATAAAATGAATGAAAAGATACCGAATCGGCCGAGCGCATTGACGACGCACGCCAAACGAGAGTTATTGTTATTTTGCGCGCCAAAGTTGACGCTTTCCTAATAGGCCCAAACTTTAAGGGGGCGTGGCTCGGCGCCTCCGCATGATTTAAGTGAAAACATTTTAAAATGGTCAGGCGGAAAAGACCCCGATAGTACATAGTCATCTCTGAGTTACGCTGCTCCTACTTAACCAAAGGCCGCGTGAAAAAAACAGGTGGCGAGTGTAGCGAGCCGGCGACCTCCGTAGCATAACGACTACGGAGGTCACCGGCTCGCTTCGCTCGCCACCTCCCCCCATCGCTCCACTCAGGACCTACCTACCACCAGAAAGCTATCGTGACCTTATCCCTACGCTACGGGAGTCGCCGGCTCGCTACACTCGCTCGCTCCTCCCTTCGCTTTACCGGTACCACCACCGGACAGGTTTCGACGCCTACTATAATATTTGGTCAAGCACCTAATGCCTATCTCTAACCGTTATGAAGTTACAGCCCTTCAAATTTTAGGGGAGGTTGGGGACGGGAGGGGAGAGTGTAATAATTTCAACGCCCTTCAATAGTTTTAGGTAAGAATAAAAACAAAACCGCTTTATGTCTTAGTTTCTGAGACACGATGGGTGGGAGGGATGAAGAGGGGGAGAGGGGTGTGTTGTGAAAAATGATTATTTCTAACGCATTGCTCCTTTATATGTATCTGAAAAAAAAAGTTCCAATTCTCTGAAATTCCGAGATCCGCCTAAAGGGGGGTAGAAGGGGGGCAAGAGGGGTAACATTGAAAAATGTTTTATACTTCCCCGAGCCTCCTCTATACAAATCAGTCACGGGTCTCTTAAATTCCGAGATACGATAGGGAGGGGCGGGAAGGGGGGCAAAAAGTGGTTTTGCACATTTTCCCTACTCGTGAGAGTTACTTGATTATGAATCTGTCAAAATATATGATATGAATGATGTCAGTGAGTGGTATTCGAACAAGGTTTCGAAAACCGGAAATGGCACGGCCGCCATCTTGAATTTCTAAAATGTCACAATTTTTCCAAAGTAACCAGGATACCTGTCTGTAAAAACACGGTGGCTGCCCGTTGACTTTGGTAGAACCAAAGAATTCACCAAAATCTTAAAACTCTGAACAATTTAAAAACTCTGACCTTTTCCCATTACAAAAAAAACATTACCCTAAAGTTTGCTTGTCTTCGCCCCTGTCGTGGATCTACCTACCACCGTACAGGTTTTGACGCCTAACTATAATATTTGTTCAAACACCTAATGGCTATCCCTAACTGTTATGAAGTTACAGCACTTTCAATTTTAGGGGAGGTTGGGGAGGAGGGGGTGGTTATACAAATTTCAACTCCCCTCAATAATAAAATACAGTAAAAATCAAAAAGCTGCTACGTGTCCTTGTTTCCAAGATACGATGGGGGAAGAGGTGAAGGGTAGGGAGAATGGGATGTTTGGAAAAATGATATTGACTCACGCATTGCCCTTTTATATAAATCTGGAAAAAAAATGGTCCAGGTCTCTTTACTTCCGAGATCTGCCTAAAGGGGGGAGAAGGGGGAGAAGAGGGCCATTTTTGAAAACTGTTTTTAACTTTTCCAACCGTCCTCTATACGAATCCTTAAAAAAAACAAAATACTGGTCTCTTACTTTCCGATATACAATATTGAGGGTGGGAAGGGGGGCAAAAAGGGGAGGTTTGGCACATTTCCCCAACTTGTAAGAGTTACTTGTTTACGAATCTGTCAAAATATATGCTGCTCCCCCTCCACCATATGGGAGAACAATTATGTCAGTGAGTGGTAATCGAGCAAGGTTTCGGAAACCGGAAATGGCACTGCCGCCATCTTGAATGTCACAATTTTTCTAAGGTAACCAAGATACAAGCTACCTGTCAGTAAAACACGGTGGCTGTACGTTGACTTTAGTAGAACAAAAGAATTCACCAAAGTCCGGTATGACCCGAAAATTCAAGCCCCAATGGCTCTCGGGGTTGCCAGCTGAGAGTGATGAAAATGGTCAAAAGTCATTTCGGGCACCCCATTCTTGGTGGTTATGTCAAATTTTCATTTAAAATGTCGTCATTTCTACTTTTCATGTTTTTGGGGAAAATTACCCTAAAAGTGGGGAGATATTTTGCACCAGACAACACTTCTTGACCAAGTACGATCACGATCCAGTCGGGGGATGCCAGCTGTTCCAATAATCGTATCGAAAATTTGGATTTTTCGTCTTTTTTACAAGATGGTCGCCCCACTGTCCGCCATCTTGTTTTTCTGAAAAGTCATAATTTTCCTAAAATCTCAAGGATATAGGCTACCAACCGGTGTACTTGGTGTTGCCAACTTTTGGGTTTGGTAGAACAAAAGAACTCGCCAAAGTCGGATCTGACCCGAAAATTCAAGCCCAAATGGCTCTCGGGGTTGCCAGCTGTGAGTGATGAAAATGGTCATGAGTCATTTTGGGCACCCGATTCTTGGTGGTTACCCAAAATTTCCATTTAAAATGTCGTCATTTCTACTTTTCACGTTTTCGAGGACAATCTGGTAAAATTACCCCAAAAGTGAAGAGAATTTTTGCACCAGGCAACACTCCTCAACCAAATTTCAAGGTTATAGGCCAACGACTGATGTAAGTGGTGTTGCTAACGTTTTAAATCGGTAGAACAAAATAATTCGTCAAAGCTTAGTACAAAAAGTTTGTATGGGACCTATGAGTCGAAATTCATCCAAGTCTTTAGGAACCCCTAAATCAGTATGTAGCAGTCTAAGAACCCTTAAGATCCGCTAAACCAATCTAAAACCTTCATTAAAAACTCAGACCTATAAGCTATCTTGACCTTATCCTACCACCACAAGACAGATTTTGACACTTACTATAATATTTGTTCAAACACCTAATGGCTATCTCTAAGCGTTATGAAGTTACAGCCCTTTCTTTTTTTGAGAAAATATTTTTTCCGAATGTACATACTCACCTCTGAGTTACGCTTCACCTACTCAACCTTGGTTACGCAATGCAGGTCGCCGGCTCGCTTCGCTCGCCACCTCCCCCTTCGCTTCACTCGATCTCGCAGGTTTGCTCCATTCAGGACCTACCTACCATCGGAAAGCTATCGTTGCCGTACCACCATCGGAGTCCAGACAAGTTTTGACGCCTACTATATAATTTGTTCAAACACCTAATTGCTATCTCTAACCGTTATGAAGTTACAGCCCTTTCAATTTTAGGGGACGTTGGGGTGGGGAGGGGAAGGTATACAAATTTCAACGCCCCTCAATAGTTTTAGGTAAAAATCAAAAGTTTTTTCAGTTGTATAAAAAGGGGTGGAGAGAGGGGCTCAAGGGGGAAGTATTGAAAATTTATTTTTACTAACTCTGGGCCTCTTTTTATGAATCTGAAAAAATAAAATAAAATGGCCCCTTATTTTTCGAGATACGCCTACAGGGGTAGAGAAGGGGGTCAAGGAGGACAACTTTGAAAAATGGTTTTTACTTTTCCTAGTTTCCTCTATACGAATCCGTAAAAAAACAGAACCAGAGACCCATGTCTCTTAGTTTCCGAGTTACGAGATTGGGAGGGGGGGAGAAGGGGGAAAAATGGTAGGAATTGGCACTTTTACCCCACACGTGGAAATTTCTTGTTTACTAATCCAAAAAACCGTTACAAACTAATACCCCTCAGTGGGATGAACCGCTTGAACGACCCAAATCGGACAAGGTTTTAGGAAACCGGAAGTGGCACGGCCGCCATATTGAATTTCTGAAATGTCACAATTTTTCTAAAGTAACCAGGATATAAGCTACCTGTCATTAAAAACACGATGGCTGTACGTTGACTTTGGTAGAACAAAAAAACTCGCCAAAGTCGGGTCCGACCCGAAGATTCAAGCGCCAATGGCTCTCGGGGTTGCCAGCTGAGAGTGATAAAAATGGTGAAAAGTCATTTCAGGCACCCCATTCTTGGTGGTTATGCAAAATTTCTATTTAAAACGTCGTTATTTCTAGTTTTCATGTTTTCGGGGAAAATTACCCCAAAAGTGGGGAGAATTTTTGCACCAGGCACCACTCCTCAGCAATACACACAACCAGTTCATACAACACAATCCAGTGGGGGGATGCCAGCTGTCCCATTACTTGTGTCGAAAATTGGGATTTTTTGTCTTTTTTTACAAGATGGCCGCCACACTGTTCGCCATCTTGTTTTTCTGAAAAGTCATAATTTTTCTGAAATTTTAAGTATATAGGCTACAAACCGGTGTACAAGGTGTTGCCAACTTTTGAGTTTGATAGAACAAAAGAACTCGCCAAAGTCGGGTCTGACCCGAAAATTCAAACCCCAATGGCTCTCGGGATTGCCAGCTCAAAGTGATGAAAATGGTCAAATGTCATTCGGAGCATCCCAATGTTACCCTGTAATCAAAGTCTCTATTCAAAATATCGTTATTTCTACTTTTCATGTTTTTGGGCAAAATCTAGAAAAATACCCTAAAAATGGGAAAAAATTTTGCACCAGGCAACATTACTCAAAAAGACACACTACCGCTCACTACATTTTGAATCAGTCAGATCTTACCAACTACACGAAAAATGGATTTGAAAAAAGTCATAATTCCAATTTTTCACAAGATGGCCGCCACACTGTCCGCCATCTTGTTTTTCTAAAAAGTCATAATTTTCCTGAAATTTCAAGGATATAGGCTACCAACCGGTGTACTTGGTGTTGCCAACTTTTGAGTTTGGTAGAACAAAAGAACTCGCCAAAGCCAAAAAGTCCCAAAAATTTAAATATTCAATATTTTTTGGGGTTGCCAACTAAAACGAACCAAAATGGTCAAATGTCATTTGGGGGACCCCAATGGTGCCACATAGTCAAAGTTTTTGTTCAAAATGTCGTTATTTCTACTTTTCATGTTTTTGGGGAAAATCTGGCAAAATACCCTAAAAATGGGGATTTTTTTCGCACCAGGCAACATTCCTCTATAAAGCAGACAACCGTTCGGTACAATTTAAACCCGTCAGATGTTGCCAACTACCCGAAAAATGGATTTGAAAAAAACCGAAAATTCCAACTTTTTACAAGATGGCCGCCATACTATTCGCCATTTTGTTTTTCTGAAAAGTCACAATTTTTATGAAATTTCAAGGATATAAGCCATCGACAAGTGTTATTGGTGTTGCTAACTTTTGAAATCGGTAGAACAAAACAATTCGTCAAAGTTTAGTGCAAAAAGTTGAAGATTTCAAAACGTCCCAGCGCAGCCGCCATCTTGTTTTTTTTTTTTTTACGTTTTTTTTAAATTGTTCTAGATTTTGGATAAGACCTATGAGTCGAAACTCGTCCAAGTCTTTTCCCCACCGAAACCGGAAATGGACTCGGCCGCCATCTTGGATTTGAATCTCCTTTATAATTTTCCTCTACTTACTTTATAGTACTCTACATTTTCCCTAAACATTTCCCTAACCCATCTCTGACCCATTCCGAGAAACGACATGTCAATCAGTGAGTGAGTGAGTCAGTGGTCTTGTAGTTTTATATAATATAAATAATGTAGTTTTATATAATATAAACTAGTATTTGCGTGTTGCGCGAGGTGCAAGCACCTCGCGTGCTTGTCCTTGTAGGTGTTTCACTTTAAAAAACCCTAAATGTAGTAAAAATGTCAAACAGAACCCTAAAAGAGTCTTTCACTTTTCAAAGTCTAGTGAAATGTAAAATAAAGCCCAAAGGGACCCGAAAGGTTTCCACTTGATTAAGCTGTATATATGTCACGTTCAATTTGGTAAGTCCGGGCACTATTAATAATGGCCGGTCTGTATTCATAATGCCCGACTCAATTGGGCAATGTGATTAAAACAGCATGATTAATCACTTTTCCCGGCCATTATGAATAATGCCCACCCTATCTTGGGCAAAGTAATAAAATAGGTGAATTGTAGTCTTTTTGTTTATTAAACTTACAAAATTTTCATGAAAAGTTAACAAAAAATAAACTATTGAACATAGTAGTTAAAAAATAAATAGTCAAAAATGTAATAACATCAGTATTTACCTACTTTTATTTTGATAAAAATATTACTTATCAAACACTGTCATCATGTAAAAATAGAAATTACACTAAACAGATGGTCGGATCGGGCGGTCTAAAAAAAAAAGCTGCCGCCCTATCTCCCGTCAGCCATGTCGTCGGAGCTCCGCCGGCCTTCGGCCTACGCTCCTCATGTCCCCAATTCGGACTTCTGGGACATAAAGTTGTAATACTAATTCGGATCAATCATGGTGGTCGACCTATGCAGGGCAAGTATTAAAGAAAACAATGATGCTATCTCAAACCCTGACTTATAACATAGACCTCGGGCCGTCGGGCATTATTAATAATGGCCGGTCCATAATAGTAATACCCAGTTAATCACGTTGCCCGTAACATACATATCATTCTATTCGGTTTGGTTCGGTTTCTGAGTTATTGAGAAGAATTCCTTACCCTTATAAAATTTTGAGAATCGATAGTAATCCTTAAATGAATTGGAAAATCCGTTAGCTAACTCCGTTTGAAGCTTTTAAAAAAAATTATTGAACTTTTTAAACATTTTGAAAAAGAAAAGGACAAAAAAATACACTAAAAGAAAAACAATAAAAAAAACACTAAAACAAAACCACAAAAAAGTGAAAAATAACTTTAGCTTCAGAAGCCGGTGAGAAAAACACCAAATCAATCAAAGGTCATGCTTCAGAAGTCGGTGACCTTGTTTAATTGATTTAGTGTTTTTGTCACCGACTTCTGAAACTTGACCTTTGATTGATTTGGTGTTTTTCTCACCGGCTTTTGAAGCTAAAGTTATTTTTCACTTTTTTGTGGTTTTGTTTTAGTGTTTTTTTTATTGTTTTTCTTTTAGTGTATTTTTTTGTCCTTTTCTTTTTGTGTTTTTTTTGTTTGTTGTTTTTTTTGAAGTCGGTTTTATTTTTGGCAAAAAAGTTTTATTTTATTTTTCCATTTTTAGTTGTAATATCCTATACTTACAAATATTTGCTATGCATTCATTGTACATGGTTAACAATACATGTCATGGTAATAGAATATCCCCAATAAATGGAACATAACATGCAATAACTGTCGAAATCTGGGTGTAATGTACACATCTATGTACCCCTCAGAGCAAACAGGTGTAATGTTACGTCATGATGTTGTTTAAACAATGAACATCCAACCGATTGGAGCTATCACAACAGATTTGCCGTCTATTTTTGAAGAGTTCCATTGTATATCTCCGAAGATCAGCATCAGATCTTCACCAAATTAAAATGGGACCACCTCAGGAGTATACTCTTTCAAGTAAAAAAATAATTTTGAAAATCGGTCCACAAATGGGAGAGAAATCAGGTAAATTGTACACTTCTGCGTACCCCCTCAGAGCATACAGGCGTGATGTTCCGTCATGATATTGTATAAACAATGAACATCCAACCGATTGGAGCTATCACAACAGATTTGCCGTCTCTTTTTGAAGAGTTCCATTGTATATCTCCGAAGGTCAGCATCAGATCTTCACCAAATTAAAACGGGACCACCTCAGAAGTGTACTCTATCAAATAAAAAAAGAATTTTGAAAATCGGTCCACAAATGGGAGAGAAATCAGGTAACATACATAAAAAAAAAAAAAAAAACATACACACGAACATATAACCTCCGCCTTTTTTGAAGTCGGTTAAAAACCTTTACCTTTACAGCTGTACAAAAACTCTAAACCTGAAGCCCTAAGGTACCCCTAAATTATTATGAAGCAGCCTAAGTACTCTGAAGATCCCCTTAAACAATCTAAAACCTTATTTAAAAACTTAGACATTTTCCCATTAAAAAAAACATTACCCTAAAGTTTGCTTATTGTACCTACCACCGGAAAGCTATCGTTAACTTATCTCTGCCACCACCAGACAGGTTTCGACGCCTGCTATTATATTTGTTCCAACACTTAATGTCTATGTCTAACCATAATAAAGTTACAGCCCTTTCAATTTTAGGGGAGGTTGGAGAGGGGAGGGTAGGCTATTAAAAATTTTAATGCCCATCAATAGGTTTAGGTCAGAATCAATACGAATGCGTATGCGTGCGTAGTACTTATATAGTTAGTTGCGGAGCGTTTTGGCGTGGCGCGAAATTTAAAATTAGAATTCTCAATATATTTTCCCGTATGTACATAGTCTTCCCTGAGTTACGCTTCTCCTACTTAACCAAAGGCCGCGTGAAAAACACAGGTGGCGAGTGAAGCGAGCCGGCGACCTCCGTAGCATAACGACTACGGAGGTCACCGGCTCGCTTTGCTCGCCACCTCCCCCCATCGCTCCACTCAGGACCTACCTACCACCGGAAAGCTATCGTGACCTTATCCCTACGCTTCGGGGTTCGCCGGCTCGCTACACTCGCTCGCTCCTCCCTTCGCTTTACCGGTACCACTACCACCACTGGAGAGGTTTCGACACCTACTATAATATTTTGTTCAAGCACCTAATGGCAATCTCTAACCGTTATGAAGTTACAGCCCTTCAAATTTTAGGGGAGGTTGGGGAGGGGAGGGTATACATATATTTCAACGCCCCCCATTAGTTTTAGGTAAGAATAAAAAAAAACCGCTACGCGTCCTGGTTTCCGAGATACGATGCGGGGGAGGGGTGAAGTGGGGAAGAGGAGGGAGTTATGAAAAATGATTTTGACCAACTCTGGGCCCCTTATATGAATCTGAAAACGAAAATGTTCCAAGTCTCTTTGTTTCCGAGATACGATAGGGAGCGGTGGGAACAGGGACAAAAAGGGGAGGTTTGACACTTTTTCCCTACTCGTGAGAGTTACTTGTTTACGTATCTGCCAAAATATAACCCCCTCCCCCTCCACCATCTTGGAGAACAATTACGTCAGTGAGTGAGTGGTAATAAACCGGAAATGGCACGGCCGCCATCTTGAATTTCTGAAATGTCATAATTTTCCTAAAATAAACAGGATACAAGTTACCTGTCAGTACCTAAAGAAACGGTGGCTGTCCGTTGACTTTGGTAGATCAAAAGAATTCGCCAAATTCGGGTCTGACCCGAAAATTCAAGCCCCCATGGCTCTCGGGGTTGCCAGCTGAAAGTGATGAAAATGGTCAAATATCATTTGGAGCACCCCATTCTTGGTGGTAATGCAAAATTTCCATTTAAAATTTATTTATTTGTACTTTTCGAGTTTTCGGGGTGATAAAAATATTACTTATCAAACACATGTCATCATGTAAAAAAATAGAAATTACACTAAACAGATGGTCGGATCGGGCGGTCTAAAAAAAAAAGATGCCGCCCTATCTCCCGTCAGCCATGTCGTCGGAGCTCCGCCGGCCTTCGGCCTACGCTCCTCATGTCCCAAATTCGGGCTTCTGGGACATAAAGTTGTAATACTAATTCGACCAATCACGGTGGTCGACCTATGCAGGGCAAGTATTAAAGAAAACAACTTTTATACTTTAAAATTTAGACCGATGATGCTATCTCAAACACTGACTTATTACATACCCCAAGGGCCGTCGGACATTATTAATAATGGCCGGTCAAAGTGATAAATTAATCACTTTGCCCATCGCTCTTCCTCGGCAACGTGATTAACTGGGCATTAAGAATGGCCGGTCCTTATTAATAATGCCCAGTTAATCACGTTGCCCGTTACACATGTATCATTCTATTCGGTTCGGTTCGGTTTCGTGTTATTGAGAAGTATTCCTTACCCTTATAAAATTTTGAGAATCCTTATGAATCCTTAAAGAATTGGAAAATCCATTAGAGCCCTTAGAAGATTTTGTAAAATGCTTTTGAATATTTTTAAAACCTTTATGAGCACTCTTACAGCAGTACGAAAACCCCAAGGAACCAATAATCAATATGAAAACCTCAAAGAACCCCTCATTCTAAAAACTAATTCAATAAAAAAAGAAATTAAAGTAAAAAAAATGAGAATTTATTTTAAAGATTTTGAAACCCCTTAAAAAACATTAATACAGTCTAAAACCTTATTTAAAAACTCAGACCTTTTCCCATTAAAAAAAAACATTACCATAAAGTTTGCTTGTCGTCGCCCTGGAGGTCTCCGGCTCGCTTCGCTCGCCACCTCCCACCCTTCGCTCCACTCGGTCCCGCAGGTTCGCTCCACTCAGGACCTACCTATCACCGGAAAGCAATCGTGACCTTGTCCCTACACTACGGGGGCTCGCTTCGCTCGCCCTTCGCTTTACCGGTACCACCACCGGACAGTTTTCGACGCCTACTATAATATTTGTTCAAACACCTAGCGGCTATCTCTAACCGTTAATTATGAAGTTACAGCCCTTTCAATTTTAGAGGAGGTTGGGGAGGGGAGGTTATACATATATTTCAACGGCCCTCAATACTTTTAGGTATGAATCAAAAGATTTTTCAGTAGTAAAAAAAGGGGTGAAGAGAAGCGGTTGAAGGTGGGAGAGTGGGGAGTTTTGAAAAATGATTTTGACTAACGCATTAGACATGGCATTTAGTTTACTAACATAGTTATAAGTGAAATTGTTACTAACACTATGAGTTATGTTGCTCGAATAAATAATTGAATTATTATTATTATTATTGCTCCTTTATATGAATCTGAAAAAAAAAGTTTCAATTCTCTGATCTTCCGAGATCCGCCTAAAGGGGGGTAGAAGGGGGGTAACATTGAAAAATGTTTTATACTTCCCCGAGCCTCCTCTATACAAATCAGTAAAAAAACAAAACATGGGTCTCTCGGTAGGTCGGAGTTTCCGAGATACGATAAGGAGGGGTGGGAAGGGGGGCAAAAAGTGCTTTGGCACATATTCCCTACTCGTGAGAGTAACTTGATTATGAATCTGTCAAAATATACCCCTCTCCCTCTCCACCATCCGGGAGAACAATAATGTCAGTGAGTGGTATTCGAACAAGGTTTCGAAAACCGGAAATGGCACGGCCGCCATCTTAAATTTTTAAAATGTCACAATTTTTCTAAAGTAACCAGGATACAAGCTACCTGTGTGTAAAAACACAGTGGCTGTCCGTTGACTTTGGTAGAATGAAAGAATTCGCTAAAATTGGGTCTGACCCTGAAAATTCAAGCCCCAATGGCTCTCGGGGTTGCCAGTTGAAAGTGATGAAAATGATCAAATAACATTTGGGGGACCCCAAACACTCCTCCACCAGGCAACACTCCTCAACCAAACACACAACCAGTTCATACAACATAATCCAGTCGGGGGATGCCAGCTGTCCCATTTATCGTGTCGAAAATTAGGAGATTTCGTCGTTTTTACAAGATGGCCGCCACACTGTTCGCCATTTTGTTTTTCTGAAGAGTCACAATTTTCCTGAAATTTCAAGGTTATAGGCCAGCGACTGGTGTAAGTGGTGTTGCTAACGTTTTAAATCGGTAGATCAAAATAATTCGTCAAAGTTTAGTACAAAAAGTTTGTATGGGACCTATGAGTCGAAATTCATCCAAGTCTTTAGGAACCCCTAAATCAGTATGAAGCAGTCTAAGAACCCGTAGGATCCGCTAAAACAATCTAAAACCTTCATTAAAAACTCAGACCTATAAGCTATCTTGACCTTATCCCTACCACCACCGGACAGGTTTTGACACTTACTATAATATTTGTTCAAACCCGTATCTCTAAGCGTTATGAAGTTACAGCCTTTTCTTTTTTTGAGAAAATATTTTTTCCGAATGTCGTCGAATGAGTCACCTCTGAGTTACGCTTCACCCACCCAACCTTGGTTACGCCATGGAGGTCGCCGGCTCGCTTCGCTCGCCACCTCCCCCTTCGCTTCACTCGGTCTCGCAGGTTCGCTCCATTCAGGACCTACCTACCATCGGAAAGCTATCGTTACCGTACCACTATCGAAGACCGGACAAGTTTCGACGCCTACTATATAATTTGTTCAAACATCTAATTGCTATCTCTAACCGTTATGAAGTTACAGCCCTTTCAATTTTAGGGGAGGTTGGGGTGGGGAGGGGAAGGTATACAAATTTCAACGCCCCTCAATAGTTTTAGGTAAAAAAACAAAAGTTTTTTCAGTTGTATAAAAAGGGGTGAAGAGAGGGGCTCAAGGGGGGGAGAGGGGGGAGTTTTAAAAAATTATTTTGACTAACTCTGGGCCTCTTTTTATGAATCTGAAAAAAAAACAATTCATGGTCCCTTATTTTTCGAGATACGCCTACAGGGGTAGAGAAAGGGGTCAAGGGGGACAACTTTGAAAAATGGTTTTTAATTTTCTTAGCCTCTTCTATACGAATCTGTAAAAAAAACAAAACATGTGTCTTTTAGTTTCCGAGATACGATGGAAAGGGGGAAGAAGGGGGCTGACATTGGGAGGTTTGGCACTTTTCCCATACTCATGAGAGTTACTTGTTTACGAATCTGTCAAAATATACCATCCTCTCCATCCACCAGCTAGGAGAAAAATATGTCAGTGAGTGAGGTTTCGGAAACTGGAAATGGCACGGCCGCCATCTAGAATTTCTAAAATGTCACCATTTTTCTAAAGTAACCAGGATACAAGGTACCTGTCAGTAAAAACACGGTGGCTGTACTTTGACTTTCGTAGAACAAAAGAATTCGCCAAAGTCGGGTCTGAACCGAAAATTCAAGCACCAATGGCTCTCGGAGTTGCCAGCTGAGAGTGATGAAAATGGTCAAAAGTCATTTCGGGCACCCCATTCTTGGTGGTTAAGCAAAAATTCCTTTTAAAATGTCGTCATTTCTACTTTTCATGTTTTTGGGGAAAATTACCCTAAAAGTGGGGAGAATTTTTGCACAAGGCAACACTCCTTGATGAAATACACAACCAGTTCATACAACACAATCCAGTCGGGGGTTGCCAGCTGTCCCATTTATCGTGTCGGGATTTTTCGTCATTTTTACAAGATGGCTACAACACTGTCCGCCATCTTGTTTTTCTGAAAAGTAACAATTTTCCTGAAATTTCAAGGATACAAGCCACCAACTGGTGTACTTGGTGTTGCCAACTTTTGAGTTTAGTATAACAAAAGAACTCGCCAAATTCGGGTCTGACTCGCAAATTCAAGCCCCAATGGCTCTCGGGGTTGATAACTGAAAGTGATGAAAATAGTCAAATGTCATTTGAGGGACCTTAATGCTGCCAGTTAGTCAAAGTCTCCATTCAAAATGTCGTTATTTCTACTTTTCATGTTTTTGATGAAAATCTGCGTAAACACCCTAAAAATTGGTAATTTTTTTACACCAGGCAACACTCCTTGACAAAACACACAACCTTTCCGTACAACTCGAACCCGTCAGATGTTGCCAACTACACGAAAAATGGATTTGAAAAAGTCAAAAATTCCAACTTTTAAAATATGGCCGCCACAGGGTCCGCCATCTTGTTTTTCTGAAAAGTCATAATTTTTCTGAAATTTCAAGGACATAAGCCACCGATTGGTGTACATGGTGTTGCCAACTTTTGAGTTTGATAAAACAAAAGAACTCTCCAAAGTCGGGTCTGACCCGAAAATTCAAGCCCCAATGGCTCTCGGGGTTGCCAGCTGAGAGTGATGAAAATGGTCAAAAGTTATTTTGGGACCCCAATGTTGCCGGCTAGTTAAAGTCTCTATTCAAAATATCGTTATTTCTACTTTTCATGTTTTTAGGGAAGATTGGGAAAATTACCCTAAAATAGGGGAGAATTTTTGCACCAGGCAACACTCCTCGGCAATACACACAACCGGTTCATACAACACAATCCAGTGGGGGGATGCCAGCTGTCCCATTTATCGTGTTGGAAATTGGGATTTTTTGTCATTTTTACAAGATGGCCGCCCCGCTGTCCGCCATCTTATTTTTCTGAAAAATCATAATTTTCCTGAAATCTTAAGAATATAGGCTACCAACCAGTGTGCGTGGTGTTGCCAACTTTTGAGTTTGATAGAACAAAAGAACTCGCCAAATTCGGGTCTGACCCAAAAATGCAAACCCCAATGGCTCTCGGGGTTGCCAGCTCAAAGTGATGAAAATGGTCAAATGTCATTTGGGACACTTCGATGTTGCCGGTTAGTCAAAGTGTCTATTCAAAATATCGTTATTTCTACTTTTCACGTTTTTGGGGAAAATCTGGTAAAGTACCCTAGAAATGGGGAAATTTTTTGCACCAGGCAACACTCCTTAACAAAACACACAACCAATTCATACAACACAATCCAGTCGGGGGATGCCAGCTCTCCCATTTATCGTGTCGAAAATTGGGATTTTTCGTAATTTTTACAAGATGGCCGCCACACTGTCCGCCATCTTGTTTTTCTAAGAAGTCATAATTTTCCTGCAATCTCAAGAATATAGACCACCGACTGATGTATATGATGTTGCCAACTTTTGAGTTTGGTAGAACAAAAGAACTCGCCAAAGTCAAAAAGTCCCAAAAATTAAAATATTCAATATTTTTTGGGGTTGCCAACTGAAGCAAACCAAACTGGTCAAATGTCATTTGGGGGACCCCGATGTTGCCAGCTAGTCAAAGTCTTTATTCAAAATGTCGTTATTTCTACTTTTCATGTTTTTTGGGAAAATCTGGTAAACTACCCTAAAAATGGGTAAAATTTTCTAACCAAGCAACACTACTTAACAAATTACACAACCGCTTGGTACAACTCGAACCCGTCGGATGTTGCCAACTACCCGAAAAATGGATTTGAAAAAAGTCGAAAGTTCCAACATTTTACAAGATGGCCGCCATACTGCTCGCCATTTTGTTTTTCTGAAAAGTCACAATTTTCCTGAAATTTCAAGGTTATAGGCCACCGACTGGTGTAATTGGTGTTGCTAACATTTTAAATCGGTAGAACAAAACAATTCGTCAAAGTTTAGTGCAAAAAATCGAAGATTTCAAAACGTCCCAGCGCAGCCGCCATCTTGTTTTTTTTTTTTTTTTTACCTTTTTTTTAAATCGTTCTAGATTTTGGATAGGACCTATGAGTCGAAACTCGTCCAAGTCTTTTCCCCACCGAAACCGGAAATGGACTCGGCCGCCATCTTGGATTTGAATCTCCTCTATAATTTTCCTCTACTCACTCTATGGTATTCTACATTTTCCTTAAACATTTCCCTAACCCATCTCTCACCCGTTCCGAGAAACGACATGTCAATGAGTGAGTGAGTGGCTTTGTAGTTTTATATAATATAAATATAAATAATAAAATAAACTAGTATTTGCGAGCTGCGCGAAGCTCGCGTGTTGTCGTGTTCTTGAGAAGTATTCCTTACCCTCATAAAATTTTGAGAATCCATAGGAATCCTTAAAATAATTGGAAAATCCGTTACAACTACCCCTAAATCACTAGGAAAACCCTTAAAAAACCCTAAAACATTATAAAATTACTTTAAAAAAAAAAAAAAAACGAATAATATAAAAGTAAAAAACCTTACTTAAAAACTGAGACCCATTAAAAAAAACATAACCCTAAAGTTGCTTGTCGTCGCCCCTGAGTTACGCTTCACCCACTCGACCTTCGTTACGCTACGGAGGTCGCCGGCTCGCTTCGCTCGCCACCTCCCCCTTCGTTCCACTCGGTCTCGCAGGTTCGCTCCACTCAGAACCTACCTACCACCAGAGAGGTTTCGACGCCTACTATAATATTTGTTTAAACACATAATGGCTATCTCTGACCGTTACGAAGTTATAGCCCTTTTCTTTTTAGGGGAGGTTGGGGAGGGGAGGATACCCTCCGTATACAAATTTCAACGCCCCTCAATAGTTTTAGGTCAGAATCAATACGAATGCGTATGCGTGCGTAATACTTATATAGTTAGTTGCGGAGCGTTTTGGCGTGGCGCAAAATTTAAAATTAGAATTCAAAATATTTTTTCCGTATGTACATAGTCATCTCTAAGTTACGTTTCTCCCACTTAACCAAAGGCCGCGTGAAAAAAACAAGTGGCGAGTGAAGCGAGCCGGCGACCTCCTTAGCATAACGACTACGGAGGTCGCCGACTCGTTTCGCTCGCCACCTACCCTTTGCTCCACTCAGGACCTACCTACCACCGGAAAGCTATCGTGACCTTATCCCTACGCTACGGGGGTTGCCGGCTCGCTCCTTCCTTTGCTTTACCGGTACCACCACCGGACAGGTTTTGACGCCTACTATAATATTTGTTCAAGCACCTAATGGCTATCTCTAACCATTATGAAGTTACAGCCCTTCAAATTTTAGGGGAGGTTGGGGACGGGAGGGGAGTGTAAAAATTTTAACGCCCTTCAATAGTTTTAGGTAAGAATAAAAACAAAACCGCTACATGTCCTAGTTTCTGAGATACGATGGATGGGAGGGATGAAAGGGGCAGAGGGGGGTGTTGTGAAAAATGATTCTTTCTAACGCATTGCTCCTTTATATGAATCTGAAAAAAAAAGTTCAAATTCTCCGAACTTCCGAGATCCACCTAAAGGGGGGTAGAAGGGGGGCAAGAGGAGTAACATTGAAAAATGTTTTATACTTCCCCGAGCCTCTTCTATACAAATCAGATACGGGTCTCTTAGTTTTCGAGATACGATAGGGAGGGGTGGGAAGGGGGGCAAAAAGTGGTTTGACACATTTTCCCTACTCGTGAGAGTTACTTGATTATGAATCTGTCAAAATATACCCTCCTCCCCCTCCACCGTCCGGAAGAACAATTATGTTAGTGAGTGTTATTCGAACAAGGTTTCGAAAACCGGAAATGGCACGGCCGCAATCTTGAATTTATAAACTGTCTCAATTTTTCTAAAATAACCAGGATGCAAGCCATCTGTCAGTAGAAACACGGTTGCTGTACGTTGACTTTGGTAGAACAAAAGAACTCGCCGAAGTCGGGTCTGACCCGAAAAGTCAAGCCCCAATGGCTCTCGGGGTTGCCAGCTGAGAGTGATGAAAATGGTCAAAAATCATTTTGGGCACCCCAATGTTGCCGGCTAGTCAAACTCTCCATTAAAAATATTGTTATTTCTACTTTTCGTGTTTTTGGGGAAGATCTGGGAAAATTACCCAAAAAGTGGGGAGATTTTTTGCACCAGGCAACACTCCTCGGTAATAAACACTACCAGTTCATACAACACAATCCAGTGCGGGGATGCCAGCTGTCCCATTTATCGTGTCAAAAATTGGGATTTTTTGTCATTTTTACAAGATGGCCACTACACTTTCCGCCATCTTGTTTTTCTGAATAGTCATAATTTTCCTGAAATTTCAAGGATATAGGCTACCGACGGGTGTACTTGGTGTTGCCAACTTTTGAGTTTGGTAGAACAAAAGAACTCGCCAAAGTCGGGTCTGACCCGAAAATTCAAGCGTTCTTAGGGTTGCCAGCTGAGAGTGATGAAAATGGTCAAAAGTCATTTCGAGGGCACTCCATTCTTGGTGGTTATGCAAAATTTCCATTTAAAATGTCGTCATTTCTACTTGTCATGTTTTGGGGAAAATTACCCCAAAAGTGGGGAGAATTTTTGCATCAGGCAACACTCCTTGACGAACAACAACAACACTCAGGCAACACTCCTTCCTTGACTATCAGTAGTTACCTACTTTTATTTTGATAAAAATATTACTTATCAAACACTGTCATCATGTGAAAATAGAAATTACACTAAACAGATGGTCGGATCGGGTGGTCTAAAAAAAAAGCTGCCGCCCTATCTCCCGTCAGCCATGTCGTCGGAGCTCCGCCGGCCTTCGGCCTACGCTCCTCATGTCCCAAATTCGGACTTCTGGGACATAAAGTTGTAATACTAATTCGGACCAATCATGGTGGTCGACCTATGCAGGGCAGTATTAAAGAAAACAATGATGCTATCTCAAACACTGACTTATAACATAGACCACGGGCCGTCAGGCATTATTATTAATGGCCGGTCCTTATTAATAATGCCCAGTTAATCACGTTGCCCGTAACATGCATATCATTATATTCGGTTCGGTTCGGTTTCGTGTTATTGAGAAGTAGGTATTTCTTACCCTTATAAAATTTTGAGAATCCATAGTAATCCTTAAATGAATTGGAAAATCCGTTAGCTAACTATGTTTGAAGCTTTTAAAAAAATATATTGAACTTTTTAAACATTTTGAAAACCTTTACCTTTACAGCTGAACAAAAACCCTAAACCTAAAGCCCTAAGGAACCCCTAAATTATTATGAAGCAGTCTAAGAACTCTTAAGATCCCCTTAGACAATCTAAAACCTTATTAAAAACTTAGACATTTTCCCATTAAAAAAAACATTACCCTAAAGTACCTACCACCGGAAAGCTATCGTGAACTTATCTCTGCCACCACCAGACAGGTTTCGACGCCTGCTATTATATTTGTTCCAACACCTAATGTCTATGTCTAACCATAATAAACAGTGATAGGAATAGGTACTGCTTATTAGCCTAAACTTCGAAGAAGAACAGAGAAAAGAATAGGAGACTTCCTTAGACTATATTTTATTATGCGACCACGACGAGTTTTTTTTTGTAAATTCTAAGAGTAGATAACTAAATGCGCAGCCATAAAAGTCCGCCCATTGTACTTTCGTTGCAATAAAGATTAAATGATGTTTTTAAAGTTTAAGTGTGTTACTAAACAATGTAACCCGGCTATTATTTTAGAACTTTGAAATATACTTCAGAAATATATTTTAGTAAGTGTGTGAGACTGCACGAACAGACTCACGATGTCCGCGATTACGCGGAGCCCTAATCAAAATAATATTTGTTCAATCGACAAAGTGAAAACACCTATTAGATACACTTACCATCACGTTGGTACCGGTGATGTGACGCAGTCCTGGTCACGTCTTATCTGAGTGGGGTGTAAGTATAAGTGTGGTTTGTGTGGTGTATGTGTAGTCATGCAGATTCGACAGCAACCAAGGGACGCGCGCGGCTCGTACCGTCGACTCCCGGACAAACCTTCCAAGATCACACACGTGGCACCTTTCCCCAATGTCCAACTGAATTTTATCCCGGTTGCTAACCCAATCGGGGATGTAAATTAGTCCAGCACTGAATTTAGGAATTTACGGCGTTCAAAGACACAAAAGGCCGTCTACATAACCAACAAATTACTCGCGGTCAAGACCCAAAATGGCGAGATTTCTCAATTTTCACTCAATTATCAACAAAATATCAAACACCGAACAGGATTGCATCGGATTAACAATAACTCAAAGTTTTCAAACAATAATTACACGAAAGCCGCCTGCATCCAAAAATTACAAGCACGGAGCGACCATTTTCAACCAAAATTGCACTGACAAGCAAACGTCATCGCACAGATTCGCACAGACAACGAAACGTAATCTGTCAAACGTCAAAAGGTGCGTTCAGAACTTGGTGGATGAAACAGTATGATAAAATCCAAATACCTTTTGTTTTTGAAATAATAAATCACTTGAACTTTAGAAATTTCAACAAACGTGGCCGAGATTGAGCTAGAAAGTAGATATTTACTTCAAAACGTGTACGGCTCCTTGACAAAGATAGCGTTTCATAGTTTTATGATGAAGAAGTCGTTTCCAAAATGTTCTTAAAAAAAGAAAACTTTCAGAAATTTTGATGGTTGTAACGACTGTGTTATGTTATGTCTAGTCGCAAACTTTAGGTAAACATAGACCAATTACTTATTCCAAATAACATTAATTTTTGATGTAGGTACTTACGTGATGTCCCGGAAAAAAATACAGTCTAAGCAAGTACTATTATCTATTCTGTGGTCTAAGGAAGTCTCCGATTCTTGTCTCTGTTCTTCGAAGTTTAGGCTAATAAGCACTACCTATTCCTATCACTGATAATAAAGTTACACCCCTTTCAATTTTAGGGGAGGTTGGGGAGGGGAGGGGAGGGTAGTGTATTCAAAATTTCAATTCCCCTCAATAGTTTTAGGTCAGAATAAATACGATTTTTTTTTTACTTTTTTTAAAATCATTTTAGATTTTGTATGGGAACTATGAGTCAAAACTCCTACAAGTCTTTTCCCCATCGAAACCGGAAATGGACTCGGCCACCATCTTGGATTTGAATCTCGTCTATAATTTTCCTCTACTCACTCTATGGTTTTATACATTATTGCAAAACATACCCCTAATCCATCTCTCACCCATTCCGAGAAACGACATGTCAATCAGTCAGTGAGTGGCTTGTCCTTGTAGATGTTTCACTAATAAACCCCTAAATGTCGTAAAAATGTCAAACTTAACTAAATAAGAGTTTTTTACTTTTCAAAGTCTAGTGAAATGCCAAATAAAGCCCAAAGGCGGGCCGAAAGGTTTCCACTTGATTAAGCTCTTAATCATTCTAAATCAGCACCTCTAAATCACTCGTAAACGATTTCCTTATTCTATTTTTTAAATAAAATTAAAGACCGACATCTTGGATTAAAAGACGGATGTCTTATTCCAAATCAGCATCCCCAAAATCACTCGAAAACGTTATCCATATCAACATTTTGTTGGTCCCCCATTTGAGAAGTAGATACCATACTAAAATTTTGATAATCCATTATCCATAGCAAGAGAATCCATAGCAGTTCAAAAACCCCTAAGAACCCCTAAATCATTATGAAGCAGCATAAAAACCCTTAAGATCCCATAAAACAATCTAAAACCTAATTTAAAAACTCAGACCTTTTTCCATTAAAAAAAACACGATAAAGTTTGCTTGTCGTCACCCCTGAGTCACGCTTCACCCACTCAACCTTCGTTACGCTACGGTGGTCGCCGGCTCGCTTCGCTCGCCACCTCCCCCTTTGCTCCACTCGGCCTCACATGTTCGCTCATTTTTGGGGAGGTTGGGGAGGGTAGGGGTAGGTAAACAAATTTCAATTTTTATTAGTAACGAATAGTAAAAATCAAAAATCTGCTACGTGTCCTAGTTTCCGAGATATGATGGGGAGAGGAGCGAAGAGGGGTGAGGGGGAAAATTGGAAAATGATATTGATTAATGCATTGTCCCTTTATATGAATCCAAAAAAACAAAATGTTCCAAGTCTCTTAACTTTCGAGATCTGCCTAAAGGGGGGGAGAAGGGGGGCAAGGGGGCAATTTCGAAACTGGTTTTTACTTTTCCAAGCCTCCTCTATATGAATCCGTAAAAAAAAAACGGTTGACTAAGTTTCCGAGATACGATAGGGAGGGGGAGGAGAGGGGGCAAAAGGGGGAGGATTGGCACTTTTTCCCTACTTGTGTGAGTTAGTTGTTTACGAATCTGACAAAATATACCACATTACATTATATACATTTAAATTGCATATTCTTATTTATATTATTTTATATATTTAATTATATTTATTTATTTATATTTGCGTTTCTAATGATTGACTGTAACGCACTTAGTGATGACGATGACAGTTTTTTATCGGCCAGTAGTGACAACGATAGCTTTAGCAGTATCCCGACACTTAGTGATACACTTAAGTCTCAATTTTCCGATGTTCCGAAGAATCTAAATGTAGTCCATATTAATGCTCAAAGTATTCCGGCTCATTACCACGATATGCTTGTGAATCTGGATTGCAAGAATATCCATGCAATTCTTGTTTCCGAATCCTGGTTGAAACCATGCCTTCCATCCACATCCTATTCCTTACCCGGTTATCATCTAATAAGAAATGATCGCACGGGCGGCGGTGGGGGCGGTGTTGCCATTTATCTCCGTGCTGGTATTCCTTTTTCAATTATCGATATGTCAACACAGCCACCACCGCCGAATGCTGGCGAGCATCTCTTTGTAGAAGTTAATCTACGTCATTCATAGGTTTTGCTTGGGGTGTATTATTCTCCTTCATTGCGTATCGACTACTTTTCTTCGTTTGAAAGTCTACTCATAAATCTTGCGCCTTCTTACAGGCACATGATCGTCATGGGGGACTTCAACACATGTCTTCTCAAAAACGATTCCCGCTCTTCCTCTCTCCGAACAATCTCCCAATCCTGCAATTTATCTCTTCTTCCTTTAAGTGCAACTCACCATTTTCCCAACTGTGTTCCTTCGCTCCTTGACCTTATTTTTGTTTCTTCCTCTCAACACGTCGCTAAGCATGGGCAGTGCTCCGCAGATGCTTTTTCCTACCATGACTTAATTTTCCTATCCTACAAAATTCGCCCTCCTAAGACTAAACCTAAAACTATTCTTCAGCGCAGTTTTGGTGGAATGGACTTGGAAAGCCTTCGTCATGATGCCGGCAATATTGATTGGTCTGATCTCGCTAATGCTGAGTCGATCGATGTAAAAGTTGATCTTCTCAATGCTGGTCTTAAGCGGTTATATGATGTCCATGCTCCTATTCGGTTGATAAAGATGAAGCACTTACCTACACCGTGGTTGACAGCGGAAGTGAAGAGAATTTTGCAAAAGAAGGCGGCAGCAAAATCCAGATACAAGTGCTCCTTAAATCGTGAAAAATACGTAACTATCCGCAATCGCAGCAACTTGGTATGTAGGGATGCACAACGCCACCACATTCATAATTCAGTCGAAAACGGTGATACAGCTAAAGTCTGGAAATTTCTAAGATCAATGGGAGTCGGAAAGTCGCGGCAAGAGTCTATTCCTAAAGATGTAGACCTTGAGTTACTTAATAAACATTTTGCTACCTCTTGTAATTTCAATGGAGCTGTTAAAGTCAATACTCTAAATTTTCTTTCATCTCTTCCCACTCCCGATTATTCTCCTTTTGTTTTTAATCAATTTACTGATTGTGATGTTAAGAAGAGCATATTATCTATTACGTCAAATGCTGTTGGTAGTGACTGTATAAGTCGCAAAATGATACTCCCTATTCTGGACGAAATCCTTCCTGTCCTCTGCCATATCCTTAATTACTCCATATCCTCGGGTGTTTTCCCATCTTCTTGGAAAGGAGCCCAAATAACCCCTCTCCCAAAAAAGTGTAATCCAGTTTCCTTTTCAGAATTCCGTCCAATATCCATTTTACCATTCCTATCCAAAGTTTTAGAACGCCTTATCCATAATCAACTTAGTACTTTCCTCTGTAAAAACAGACTCCTTAATTGTTACCAGTCCGGGTTTCGTTCAGGGCATAGCACTACCACAGCACTTGTTAACATTACTGACGACATTAGGTTGGGTATGGACAATGGAAATCTGACGGTCCTTTCCTTATTGGACTTCAGTAACGCTTTTAACACCGTCGATTTTGATGTTCTACTTGGCATACTTTGCTCTCTTAGCGTATCTCCAACAGTAGTAGATTGGTTTCGTAGTTACCTGTGTGGCCGCCGGCAACGTATTTGCATCGAAGGGTCATCATCTTCATGGTGCAATACTACTGCCGGCGTACCACAGGGGGGCGTGCTATCTCCTCTTCTTTTCGCTATTTTTATAAATTCTATTTCTAATGAACTTCTCTCATCCTATCATCTGTATGCTGACGATCTGCAAATTTATTCACAAGCTCCGGTAGATAAATTGTCCGAGGCAGTGAATATGGTGAATAAAGACCTGGCACGTATCTCTGAATGGAGTTTGGCTCATGGTTTGAAGGTTAACCCTGTGAAGACGCAAGTCATTAGTAGGATAT